>JAAMPI010000250.1:0-47912 GCA_013054445.1 Cudoniella acicularis
AGATGGTTGTTGGTGAGGAGACGTATTGTGGTGAGAATGGCGATGGTGGTGGTTGCTGATATTGAGTTTGGAGCTGGGGTTGGTAAGGTCTTGGGTGAGATTGAGATTCTTGTTCATCCGTTTCTGAATCTGAGAATGGAGGAGGTTGTTTTTCTTCTGAGAAGGAGGTGCTAGGTGTGGTGTTTGGAGAAGACATTTTGAGAGACTGGTTGGTTTTGCGGCGAAGGTAGAGGAGGGTCGTGAGAATGATGAGCGAACATAGGATTATGTATGTCGTCGTGGTTCCGGAGAGGAAAGGCGGCGGTTTGGCGAGGACAGGCATGTTGTTGGCGGGGGGTGAGGGGAGATGAGATTGAGGAGAGACAAGGGGAGGCGATAGACAGGGAGACAAGGGAGCCGATAGATAGGGAGACAGGGAGAGGGGATTGATGTAAGCGCAGCTGGCTGCCGGTTCGTGCGGAGATGAGAGTAAATGGAACAACGAGGTGCGGGCAACGGTGCTTATTTATGTACAGACACTCGTCGTCATCTGCGGACTTGAAGCTCCTAGTTAATAAAAAGACGGCTAAGAAAGTAAATATAAATATTGTCAGCAGGAGTGGGTGATCTGACAGCATGTTTAATAGGTGGGAGAGTCAGGGAGACCATGGGACGGAGGTAGCGGCGCGCGTCTAGTTACCCTCTCTCCTCCGTAAATTGTAACTACCTTGCTACCCATCTTCCTTGGCGGTACTTCCGTATTTTCTCTGATCCCGGCGCTGGCTTGGGAATCTCCCCCTCATGTCAGGGCGCCGCGCATGCATGGAGCTTGAGACCCGCCGCGACATATCGACAGATCCCTGAACACGATGGAGCTTCTGCCAACCTCGATGCAAAATGAAGGTTGGTTCAGCCCAACCAGGTAGATATCAAGTGCCACCAGCGCCCACCACATGCACCCCCCACTATTTAGTACCACGAGCAAAGCTGGGCGGTGGAAGGATGAGATTAAATAGTGGAACTTGGCCAGTCGCTATAGACGTCACTAGTCACCGGACGCTGAGTTTACGCCGGTGTGATGTTGGTAGGGCTGGCCTAGTATTATCGAGGCTATTGCCCATCAGCTCATCTAGGTCGATCTCCCGTACGGGCCAGCTCTCCTCCGTCCAGTGTGAGGTCTTAGTGCTACAATGCAGCTCACACACAGCAGACCCAGACGGCGAGTAGCCAGCCCAGAATGCCCAATAGCCGCATCAGGGTACTGACCAGGGCACTAATTAGGGCATCCCAGATCTTCATCATCCGAGTAAATACAACAGAAAGGGCAGCTGTTCACGCGCGCGCTCAAAGCTTCCAGGCTTGTGCCCCCGTATCTGGCTCCAGTCATGCTGCGAGGGCGAGCCATCGCGGCCGTCCCTTTTGGGTTTACGTACAGGGCGCCCGTCAGCTCAATGCCCGGTGGCGCGATTGATGAAGACAGCAAGCAGAACAACAGCGAGCACATTTTCATTATTTCCAACAGGATTACCAGCAGAAACCTGGCACCAACACCAACATTGGCGCCGAGATTGTCGCGCACGCCATGGACTCAGACTCGGGACCAGAAGTCCGGACTCCGGACTCAGGCTGCGAGGACATGTCTCGAGGATCGATCATTCCTTGATGGCTGGGCAGAAACCTGGAATCCCGAGAGTTTGTGCGATGGTGGGTCAGGGAAAGTACGGCATTGACTGCCAATGCGAGTACGCGGAGATGGCATCAGAGGGAAAATGGGATTGGGGAGTAGGGAAAAAGAGAGAGAGTCAGTCAGTTTGGCGTTGCCGTTGCAGCAGGATCGTGGAGTCTGGATGTGGTGGCAGGTGAGGTTGGAAAATAGTGAAAAAGTTCAGCTGAGGTGAGAGCCACCGCCGTTTCCTCGTCAACTAGCGCGCTTTCTCGCGCCCTTCAGGGGGGATGATTCGCTGCACACGCCACCGAGTACCTGCGCGTCAGGGGTCGGCTCAAACTGGCCGGGGGGTTTTCAGCTGTCACTGTTGCCGAAGCGTTGTCCGCGTTTATCCCTCCCCAAGAAAAGGCCTTCAAGGCTTCTACACCCCCTCTTCCACTCCCTGCCCACCGCTGTGTGCATGTGCTTCTGCTTCTCCTTCGGTGCTGCTTTTGAGGAACAAGCCCTGTTTCGCTTCCTGCATCCGTTTCATGAGGCTATACCGGTGGCATTAGGTGTGCTAGACCTAGACCATGGCGGAAATTCATCATGCTTGCATTTGCTGGGGTCGACACACATGCATGTATTGGATACGAAGAGGCCCGTCTGGATGATCGACAGATGGGTGAAGTCATTGTCAGATCTCGCCCGATCGAAATACGACCTCATGTGCCATCTCGGGACTTCTGGACGTACAAGACCCCGTTACCGTAAGGTTAGAGAAAAAAAAAGTGGTGAACTACGAAAAGAATTCTGCATCAGAGGCCTCCTCCGTCACCGGAAGGCACTTTTCTCACCTTTTTGGTTTTTAATTTCTCACCCGAAAAACTCACGTAGGTTCCGTCATCTCACGCCATGCCGGCCCGGTCGTATATCAAAAAGAATGATGCCGACGTTGGCCCGCATCGTTGAGGTTTCTCGATATAAATTGATAACCGGGGAGCTCAAATGATCTCTACAAGGTTTTTGATGTCAATGTCGTCCCCCGAATGCCGCCGAGAAAGGGAGAAGGACAAATACAGAATCCGGTTGTCACGTGATGACGATGAGTGACCAACTCCCTTTTCGGGTCGCATACGCGCTCTTTACTTCAATAGGGGTCAGTGATAGGTGTAATAACGAGTTGATGCCCAAAAGAGGGGAAGAGGCTGGTAAGTATGGAACTGAGGTCACACAATCGAGATAAATTGAGTGCTGACCGATCTTGCAGGCCTGTGATGTTTGCCTTGCTCGTTGCACGCCCAATAAAATGTCGACTAGCCTGACAGAGCCGCATTACCGCATCATGCAGTCTGCACTATGCAATAACTGCAGTTGGGAGAGATCTTGATATTGCTTCCTGTACTTGGCCTTTGACTTTTCGCCACTGAAGGACTCAGCACCAAGGCTCAAACACTCTTTTCATTTTCCCGCTCGATACATTGAGAGGATGAGGAGAAGCAGTTGGAAAAAAGAAATTTCAAATACGAGATGCAAGGGTAAATGTTTGTGTTGGTCCGAAGGCGCCGAGGACTTTAACATCTCGGGACAAGCTCTTGGTGGGATATCACCGGATTCCCACCAAGTCTTCCAAGAGTATTGGCAGATCTTGAAAATTGCTAAGATTTTTTGTGGAAATCTCTCAAGAATTTTCCAAGAAGGTTGGCGAAGCTTGAACGGCACTTGCAATTTGATCAGAGTCTAGACTTTAAGATGTAAGAAATGATTGCCAAAACCCGAATATAAATATGAACATATGTGTAAGACGTGTTGAGTAACGAACTCGGCGCGGAGAATATTCCGGTCTTTTTAACAAATCTTTGAAAGTGAACGGCAAAAACTTTAATGTCGAAAAGCATTGAAAAGTATATTACAACGAGCGACTTCATGATTTTGCGATATTCCACGCGTTTTGTGAAGATCTCATACACATCGCGAAGATATCGCGGAGTCGCACCAATAGAGTTGGTCACGTGCAACCCCAAATCTCAGACCTCGTCGGTTTCGGCAAATCTCAACGACATGAAACCTCAGCTCCAACACTAACTTACCTACCAGATTCATCGCCACCAATGTCTTCGGGCACGCTCACCTCAACACAAACAAATGCTGATTCTCGCAAAGGGGAAATCATGAATGGCATAAATAAACGAAATGTTTATTGCGCCGCCTCTCTACACTAGTTCGGTCCGAGATTCGTCCATAGGACTCCAAACACGACGGTTCAGATGAAGCCGAAGAGCAGCGGGGTCCGCTTACAGAATCTGCTACAATTCAATGCCTCTTTCGTTCCCCGATGGCCCCGAAATCCACTCGAGCTTCCTATCTTTGTTGTAACGATGAACTCTTCAACACTTCATACCTTGACGTTGTGGCTGTGCGGCCACGCTTTACAAAAATTGATGCCAGGCCATAGCACCATCAACAACCGAAGGGTCCAAGTCCCCTTTGGGAACTACTTGCGAGTCCGTTCCCCAGGAAGTTTCTACGCGCCCGTGATCTGAGCAAGGTTCTACACGGATCTACTACCTGGGTCGTTTCGTTCTTCCGGATCCCCAGCGCCAAAAACCTTCCAGTCAATGTTGTGTATGGCCAAAGCTTGCCTGCATTAAGAACATGGTGTTTGAGGATCTACTGATCGTCGACTAACCCAGTGCTCCCAAGGTGTTTCTCCGGTCTGTGGGTGAGCTTCTGACACAATCTTATCTGTTCTTGGACGCGGCCCCATCCAGACCTTCCAAGAGACGAATACAATTGCTTCCTCTAAGCCTCCTGGTCATCGACTGGGCCATTTTCAAACGTGCAGAGCCTCACGTTGCGAGTTGCTCAGGATCTTCATGGAAGAACGTTGATCCTCAACGATCCTCAGCTTGTCGATCAGTGCAGGTTATTGCATGACAATGTTTAGAGAATGAGTATTTCCTATTGGACACTACAATCATTAACGAGGCAGAACTTCCCCAACCCACAACCGTCAACCTAGTCACCCTTCCAGTACCCACATCAGAAACATTCAATCACCCAATCGTACACCTCCGTCTCTCTCCTCCGGTTCAGCTTTTCATAGCCTCCTGAAAGTACTCTCTCGTGCTCAGATCCTGTCCTTGTCTCGAACCCTGTATCACCACTCCGATGTGAGAGTGAAGTTTCCAAACAAGCAGAAAAGTTTTTCTCCATGTCAGAATGCTGGGCTAGCTCTACCAAGCCCCGGCATCCAGTCCTTCCTTCTACTAAGCTTTTCTACCAAGGCTGTACAGAGATCTGTATATAACCTTCTCCGAATCCCGCTCAAAGTAACTCTTTCTCATCATCAGCATCTCAGATCTTCAGCCTCTTCTTTCACCTCTTCTATYCTYTTTCCAGCCCGSCGCGGTCGCATTCTATTCCAATCTTTTATTACTATCTTTTAATAATATTTGTTCTCCACTTTCAAATACCAACTCTTCACATATTCAAGATGCAATACTCATCAGCTATCCTCATTGCGGCCTTCGCTGCCACCAATGTCTTCGCCCACGGTGTCATTGACTCAGTCAAGGGCGCCAACTCAGTGACCATGCCAGGTCTCTCAGGTATAATCATCCCATCATCACTTCTCCATCACATCTCACTAACATCATCTTCCAGTCGCCGATGGAACTCCTCGTGACTGCGCCACTCCTTCCTGCGGTGCTGAGGCCGATACCTCCATCATCCGCAAAAACGAGATCGGAACCAGTAAGGCCACCGCTCTTGGCCGAACCAACGGTGGCGGACCAGTCGACGCCTCCAAGATGATCTCTCTCTTCATGGGAGGTGATGCCAACAGCACCGCGACCAAGGCTGCTCGTGAAGTTCACGAGGCCATGATGATGCGCCGCTCCCTCGGTGAGCGTGCTGCCAACGGTGGAACCAAGACCCCAGCTGGCACCAAGGAGACAGCCGTCAAGGCCGCCGCCGGAGCCGGAGCCTCATCTGGTCTCCCAACCACCGCTGATGACGGAACCCTTACTATGACCTTCCACCAAGTCAACCAGGACGCGCCGGTCCCTYGACTGCCATGGTCGACCCCACCTCCGCCGGAACCGACCCCTCTGCCTTCAAGACTGCCACAGTCACCCAGAACGTCCCAGGTATCGGCATTGGCGGTCTCTCCGCCGCAGCAGTCATGGACTTCCCCGTCGCCATCCAAATGCCAGCTGGCATGACCTGTTCCGGCTCCTCCGGCGGCGCCTCCAACGTCTGCGTTGCCAAGCTCCAGAACGCCGCTCTCGCCGGCCCATTCGGTGGCTCTGTCGCCTTCACTCAATCCGCTGCCGCTAAGAAGCGTGCTATTGAGTACAACCTCAGCAAACGCCGCTTCGCTCGTGCCATCGTCTCTGATGACGAGTAAATAGCTTTCTTCACTTTGGGGGAATGAAGGGGAAACAATGTAAATAATTGGAGTGATATTAGTTTTTCCTTTACTTTTCTTCTTTTGTTGATATCTCTGATGCTGGTGATGGGGGATAAGATGGTGCTTTCCTTTTCTAAGAGTGGCTAAAATTTGAGATTTCTGCCATTCTTTGGGGGATAGGAGGGGTCTTATTAGATGAGTTTTTAGAATTGAATTTATACTTTCCTTAAAAAAAAGGCTCTTCCCTTCTTGATTGAGATTTCTACTAATACGTTCATTCTACTTTCTCTTTTCGATTTGTTCTCCAACTTCCTTTTTTCTTCCCTCCTTTCCAACTGTGCTCGCCCCTCGTACTTGCTCGTCACTTGTGCATTGACCCTTTCCTGACACCAACTCGAGAAACGAGAAATGAAACGAAACGATGCTTCCCCCCTAGTAGTGGCAAGCACAACAAACACTCCTCGCATCGAGTCAGAGCCTACCAAATCCACATACATACTGCTCGTAAACCCTTGTTACCCCTCGTTTCGGTTACTCGATCAAACATTAACCGGTCACCTTAAATCCGCTTTTCATTTTTAAAGTTTGTGCCATGATCATGCTATTGGTATTATATCAGACCTTTAATCCTTTTTAATGAAAGTTTCTAAGGTTGAGTTAGGTTGGAATGGAATGGAATTGGTTATGGATTTCAGTATAGGAGATGAAGCATAGGTTGATAGGAATAGAGATTTTTATGTGAGGGTAAGAGCTTTCTCTTCTTGGCTTCTGATTGGATGAGAATGGAAAGCTGCGAGGATAAGATTGCTGCCTTGGTACTCTACTATTGGACTTGTAAGCGAGGCGGCAACCTATTTTTCCGAGGGTCAAGAGCTCGACTTTCTTCTGTTATTATTTCATGCATTTTCCCTTTCACACTCGTCCCAGTGAAGATATTCATCCTACTCATCATGTCGAACGCATTTTGTAAAACTTGCACGTCTATCTTGTCACTCCAGTCTCTTTTGCTGAATGATTTTGACCCTGCTGGTTGTCAACTCCTTGCGTCTACGTCTCACGATTTTGTAGAGAATACTGAGAGGGGTTGTAATCTTTGTTTGCCGTTTCTATCTGTTTTTGGCGGAAAGAAATTGGCGGAGATACGAGATCGCAATTTCGAGGACAGATCCCTTCCTGACGAACGGAAGCAGCCATGTGTTACTCGAAGCAAGCTTTTAAAATCAAGGGGAGCGAAAGCCAAAAAGACATCAAAAGTTCGTCCTAGGATGACCTTTATGAGATCAAGGATCCTAGGAAAATTCGTTTATTCAGAAATGTCCCGTAGGAGCCACGCTTACCCTGTACGGAATTCCGCAGGCCCGCCCCACATGACGGTAGAAAGCCTCCAGCCTATCTCAGCCCCGCCTTCATCAACACGCTCGTGTTTCGTTCGGGCTATCTACGTAGATTGATCGTAAATTAAAACCAAGGCGCCGAAATTGGCTAATAGTCTAAAGGCTCCTGCTTAGATTATTTATCCGCGTTATAATAATGGCAAAAGTAGCGTTTCCCATGCGGGGCTCGCTTACCATGGCTATATAGTCACTGCGTATTCCGTAAGATGTGTAAATGTCCCATTGTTTAATATTTTTCATGCCCGCTACCGTGAAAATGCGCTTTTTACTATTGCTTTCCGTAGGCATCTTAGCACCTATCAGCGGTCTTGCTGCTCCAGCTAGCGACCTTTCCGTCCCTGACCTTGTCATACACGATGAGGTCGTCAACAAGAGAGAAAATCTGTGTAGTTTGAAAACACCCCCCATTCTCTGCCAAGCGAACTCTTCCGTAACCGTGGAGGAGACAGCACAGAGGGCTTACAAGTTCTATCGTGCGTTTGTGGTGGATGGGGATCCCAGGACGATGTTTTCATACATAGATTCAACTTATAAAGTAAGTTATAATTTTCGTTCAAATTCACACTGTCCAACTGTGCAACACACTAGAGAAAGTACGTACTGAACATCGAACGCACCATAGCAACACCATCCGGGGTACACGGACGGACCCAACACCATTTGGTCTCTTTTCTGTAATGGGAAAGTAATAGGAAGTGAACAAAACACCGCTTGGTGCTTCGATGCTAGTACGAACATGTCATACGCGCAATACTCAACGACGGACAGATGGCGCTGGGTTGATGGTTGTGTCCACGAACACGTAGGTATCTTGAATCATATGGACTTGCATCATACTAACTGCTCTCTTTAGTGGGATCAGAATGAGTCGATTCCAAAAAGCAAATGCTACAAATTGAACAACGGCGGCAGATCTTAGTGGGATATTGAAAGAGTATTGAGCTATAGCTATAGAGTCAACTTGAGTGCATGTTGTTTCAGGAACAGATTTGTCTCTCTTGTGAACTCGCATGAATAGTTACCTGCACGCACAATACTCCAGTGCAATAGCGTTGCATATCGTGACCAGCAGGCTACCGGTACCAGTCCGGTGGGTCATACTAGGCAGGACGTCCATGTAAGGAACGTGCATGAGTAGATGGTATGGAATCGGGTTGGTTGTATACCGATTGAAAAATTCCGAAGCATTTCTGTTATCATTTAAGGATAAGTTCGGGTTGTCATGTTTGCTGAGCTCCTCTTTCGACGTATCCAATCTGAAAGCCGGTCACGGGCAATTTGTCTTTGTGAGTTTCTAGTCCTAGAGCCATCGAGCTGCTGAAGGTATTGTGCTCTTCATCCTGCAATTGAGGATTTTCCGAGTCGGCCCAACAGTCTTTTCCTTGAAATGTGCCTGCCAAGGATCTTGCAGTTCTGTAGCATATCCCAAGCCTCCATGGAATTGATTTTTGAGTGAAGTTTGAACACCAGGAAGGCAGACCGAGCATCGACTACAGTCTCGCCACATACAAGTAACAATCCCTTCGAAATAACTACCTCCTGGATGCCCCACAGCCGGCGGAACCAAGGTCGAAGGAAGATCTTATGGATGCACCTAGAGACAAGGCGAGGAAAATATAACCGGGCCTCTAAGGGGCTAAAAGAGTCCCTTTGGGCGCTAAAATGGCCTCTCAATGCATGCTTAGGCTGACTCTACCGCTGTCCGCTATAGTGCTAAGGGGTGGGTCCCCTATTATCGGAAAGACGAGAGTTCTAGCCCCTTCTTCCCGAGCCTACCAAAGCGATCCCGAGTCTTCCGGACCCCCCTACTACTAAAATTTGAAGCTATTCCCGCCTCTTTAATAGTCTTGTTTATTAATCGTAAAAATTATACTTGTTAGAGGGCTTCTAAGTTGTATTACCCCCTAACCCTCGAACTTTACTCTTTTAATCCTATCTACGCCTTATTCTAATATTAGACTTTAATAATAAGAATATAATAGTGAAGAGGGTAGGATAATCAGAAGAATTTAGATAATAAGGGTGCGATAGTAAGGCGATAGAGAGACTGCAACAGCAAGGTCCCTCTCCGATAAAGGAGCTGCCTTTCTAATATACGGGACACACCAGTGTGCAGAGGGGTGTGCCCGGAGCTTGTTCGCATGAAGCTGCACTCATACATCAAGTGTACGCCAACGCAGTCCTAAACATAGCCGCAGACGACGCCATTGACAGTACCGAAGGCCTATTCTGGGAAAGACATCCTGAGATGTGTAAGCCTCTTGAGGTAAACGTCGCATGGACAGAGCGACACCAGGGAACATATTTTACCGTCGACAAATGAACTTTGGCAAAACAGTATGAACACAAGCGTGCTCAATACTAGAGCATGGGTATTGCAGGAGTCGCTGCTCTCCCGTCGCATCCTTCACTTCGGCAAACTTCAACTTTTTTGGGAATGCAAGACGGGTAGGGCTTGCGGGGTGCATCCTACTGGATTGTATAAAGGACATCTCGGTTTTGGACCAAAAACTATAATCCAAAATGTGGAGCAACTAGGTCTCTTTATCACAGAATGTGTAGGTGACTCCGGCGACGAACGAGTTGTCGTTGAATTCTCGCAGTAATACGAAGCCCACAAGCAATGGAAAGAGATTGTGGACAACTATACAGTGCGACAATTGACATTTGGAAGTGACAAGCTGGTGGCGATCTTTGCCTATGCTCGAAGATTTCAAGAGGCGAATTTGGAATCAAAGTATCTAGCTGGCCTCTGGAGAAAGGATCTTGCTTTCCAACTTCTATGGAGTACTGCTAGATTACAGCTCAAGTCGAAACCACCAACGAGACAGACAGAGTACAGGGCCCCGACATGGTCATGAGTATCGATTGACGGTCGGATCCTCACGGGAAATCTAAATCTCTATGAAAAGAAAACCAGCGTATATATCAAAATCCACGAGGCTATGACTAATCTTGTTTCTAACAATCCCTTTGGAGCAGTCAGCGGCGGGCACCTAATCATTTCTTGCCGCATCACAAGAGTTTCAATTACTTTGATTCCCTTGCCGTTAGTTCTGGCCTTGAGTATTATGAGGATGAAGTCTTGAGCAAAAAAAAAGTATGTTATAACGATCGTTTGATTATACTAGCTTCGCTTATCTCGCTGCGCAGTCATCAATTGTGTTTTATTGGGTGGACCCAATCTACCAAAGGGTCTTTGAGAAAGTAGATATAACTACCATGTTTACAACAGCACTTGCTGATACCAGCCGTACAAGCGCAAGAATGGAGGGAATAAGGGAGGGAATTGTCCTGTCACTAGATACCGACCCCGCAGGCCAGAGCTAGGCCGCCCAAAGGTGTGAGGAAAAGCTGCAGAGTAAGTAATGATATATTATATGGATTTTTTGAAGGTCGAATTACCTAATGCCCTTTAGAACTACTTGGGACTAGCTAAGCTGGATAAATGACGTACTCGACGAGTAAATTTACCTCTCGAACAAGTTGATCAACGGTTTGGATACTTACGATTTATAAAGTGGATCCATTTATATTTGACTTCTGAAGACTTTTCCCGTACAAAATGTCCTAGCTTCGCTAAGGCTTTTGGCTACAATTAGTGGAGGATCCCATGAAACCAGTTGAATAATATCATCCAAGTCATCGTCGACTGTACCACAGTCCTGAGGCAAATCGTAGCGCTCAAGGCGAATTCTCTCTATGCAACTACCATATTCCGCTTTCTTGTTTGCAATTTTGAGCAGCCAGAGGAATTCGCTATCAGGTTTCTGGATTGGCGACTGATTGTCATTAATCGGGTTGTCTCGGCACTCCAGGCTGCACGTGTACTCAAATCGAAGCTAGATTATCGAATTCTCAATAAAGCTTTGCAAGAGAATGAACCATAGAATAAACATCAATCACTTACATGTAATTCCTCCAAACTTGCTGGAAGTAATTTGTACAGGCCGACCCTAGTCTTGCAAAGGGCGCCAGAGATGAAAAAGCACTTTACTAGACAATCGACATGTCGCAGTGCCTTCACCATATTTAGATTCACTCTCGAGTCATCATGACCTGGCCATTCGCATAGGCAAATGTGAAGTTCAAGTTTCTGCAATGTATTTTGCGCAGTAGCTAAGGCGTTGGAAATCAGCACTGGTGAGAAGATTGAAGCAAGCTTTGTGCTATCGAACCACACAAATTGGTTTGGAACACTCCGTCCAGGGAGTGCACATTGAAGCGTTTTGATCTCTGGGCAGATTCTAAGAACACCGCGCAGTATCTCCGGCGGGATGTGAGAATCTTCTTCCAGAACCAAGCTTAATAACTGCGACGTTTTCTTCTCAGCACTTATTAAAGGCGAATAGGTGCCAGGAAATTTGCAAACAAGAGTCAAATACTGTAGATGTTTAAGGAACAAGCACTTTTTAATGATATCGATAGTAAGTTGCTTGTCGTTTAATCGCATACTTGTCAAGTGTCGCATCGGATTAGTTTCGAGGAAATGTGGCACGAAATGTTCCTCGTCCAATTCAGCCCAAATTTGCAGGCCCCTTAAGCTTGGTAAATCTCTAAGGAAATCGTTAACTTCATGATTTAAATCTCTATCGCCAGCTCGCCATCCGACTCCCATAACGTGAACCATCTCAACAAGCTCTGGGTTCTCCTTTAGGCTGCGCACAAACAGGGCAGGCTTATTTGAGCCGGGCGCAAATCGCATGACGATGTCTTTGAAGATTAGGGGTCGAAGGGTGAGATAGAATAGATTGAAGATTTCCTCTGATAATCTTCGACGTGGCCCTTTGCTACGAACATTAGGATTCTGGTGAATATCTCCAGAGGTGTATCTTAAAGGGCTAACATAATGGGTTGTGAGGAGGAAAATTGTTCCTGTGCTTTGAGTGAAGATAGTGGTATGAGCGGAGGAATATGTGGGGTTATTGGTATCTGCAACTTTGCAGGATAGATGTGGGAAAGTTGGGCTTTCAGGATGAGTTTATGGTGCCGTGGGCGGTACCGGATACCAACTGTTGGATTTGATCTTATTGGCAGGGTTTAAGATCTTGATGGCTTTACCGGATAAAAAACATGTAAAGAGGCGAAAGCCTCGTTCTTGTATTACTTCAAGTATTATGTGGTCTGAGGTTGAAGTTGTGTCGTCGCGAGTTCATAGAAGACACTTAAAAGATTTAAAATAACTATTAAATTTAAACATCAGAAAATAAGCGAGAATAATTAGCTGTGACAATGATAAAGTCTTAGTTAAATCAAGCCAAAGTAATGCGCATGCTAGCAGTGTGTCGATGTAAAAATCGTTGGTCAAAATCAACGACACATCTAGAATGTATTTTCAGCTTTTATTAATTCTTGTCCATTTGAAAGTACTATATTTACGACATTCTAAAGTGGTGTCCAACGAGATATAAAACTCGTAGAACCTAACCCGCTGTAAGACAGGGAGCAAATCGCTAAATTTCAGCGTTTAACTCCCTGTAATTTCGAACGGGACTCCCTAAAGTAGCCACCTACCTTCCACTTTAACTTCGTAAGGCGTCACAACGCAGCCCGTAAAAAATAGCTAACGGTTAATTTATTTATCGCGATTTAAAATTTCCTTTACAACTAATGCGCCTATATGCAATTAATTTAGAGCATGAGTAGGTGATCTTCACGACAGAGTAATTGATACCTGTGCAGCCTGTGGTTCCTCTAGGAATAGGGGCGACTCGCTAATTACAGTGACGTGCACGCTATATTTTACTGAGTGACCCCAAATGCCTGTAAGAGTAGCCTCAAGTACTATCCCTCCCCGGTTCAGTTGCTATTTTGCTACTTTCTTGCCACTGTTGCGATACTGCTCAAGCAGCCCACTTTTCTCTCCACCAGGCACCTGATTTCTGTCTAGAGTCGCCTAGAAAGGCAAGACTGACACAATTAAAGCTATCTTCACTATTTCCTTTTCATTGTAATTATATAAGCAAAAGATAAAGATGCCCTATTCCTTCGAGAGGATCCCTTATTAAAGAGATAGTTTATTGCCTGTTCTTTTTTTTTATAGGTTTACAATAGCCTGCACATTCATAATATAAAGCCCCTATTATACTAGCTATAGTGGTGAAGAGGCAGGCAGTGGAATCATAAGTGGAGTGCTTCAGGTGGTGATCAAGTGGCAACTAAAGTGGCAAATGGTAGAGTGCTAAAATTGAATAGAAGCGCGATTCTTCTACTTCAAACTTACAGGTCAAAAACACCTTTTATTCCTGATACATGTTAGAAATTTAGAAATTTTGGCTCAGGGGCAGGCTGGGCTAAGCGAGAGGCAGTGCGAAGGGCGATCTGTTCCGAGGCACTCACTAATTATAGGTTTGACCAACGCCTTGAATAGCTTTACTAATTTTATATACAAACAGCACTTGTGCCTTACGAGCCTGGTCAGCTAAGCCTGTGTTTTCAGGCTACTTTTAAGCGATTTCCAGGCGTCGTGACCCCGCTTTCAGGCTTTCGAAAACGAAAGCTATCGCGATTACTTAATATTATAAAATAACCAAGAATAATTATAGTGTAGAAAATAAGTAATCATGAGTTTTAGAAAGTAAATATACCTTTTAATAACTGGCTTTTTAAAGTTTACGACTTTTGATTTTTGATTTACTAGTAAAATAACCCCGAAAACCACAAGACTTAGCTGGCCAGGCTCGTTACAAAGAGCCCTTTGCGACCCTCTACCATAATTATTTGTCTTATTACACAATACGTTAAGTATCTTAAAATAAATCCTTAAAATATCGAGAACTCTTTTACAAAAGACTAGTATAAAAGATACATACGCCAGTCAAGATCATATTATAGAGCAAAGGCCAATTCAAGAAAAGTTATAACTATATATATATAATACAAACACTATAGAATTCATGAACTTGTCGCATTTGTGAGCGACACTCCACTAGTCGAGCAAGCGAGCGTTGGACTTTAGCATAGCGCACGTGTTCCAGGGATAATAAGGCAGAACTTCTGCGCCTGACGCGTGTGCCTTGTTGCGAACCATTGTTTACACCATCCTTGAGATTTTGACATTTATTGCCTTTCTGTCCTCGAACCGCAATACGGTCACTACAGCTATAACCCAACACGTCGACAAATTTGAGATCCGCCACAATACCTAAGCGATCGACATGTCGGACCCCAATAACTACACCGTCGGCTGGATCTGCGCAATAGTTTCAGAGTACGTTGCTGCACGCGCATTTCCTGATGAAGAGCACGAAGGACCGCAATGTGTCTCTAAACATGACAACAATGATTACACATTGGGCAAAGTCGGGCAACATAACGTCGTTATCGCTGTACTGCCCGATGGAGAATACGGCACAGCCTCTGCAGCAACGGTGGCAAGAGATATGCTACATAGTTTTCCCAATATCAGAATCGGCCTTATGGTCGGTATAGGCGGAGGTGTACCAAGTCAAAAGCATGACATCCGTCTAGGCGACATTGTGATCAGCAGTCCTCGTGATGGGAAGGGCGGGGTGCTCCAGTATGACTTTGGCAAGACTATCCAAGGTCAGAGTTTCCAGCAAACTGGTTTTCTAGACCAACCGCCAACCCTTCTACGCGCGGCAGTAAATGGGCTTAAGGCGCAATATGAGGAAAGTGGGCATCAGCTTGAGGAGGCCATCAGCGGTATTCTCGGGAAGAAGCAAAGGCTCCAGCAGAAGTACAAGCGGCCAGACCGGAGTAGTGATAGGTTATACCAACCCGGATTCACTCATCCTCCAAATAACGAATCTAGCTGTGCAGCAGTCTGCGGTGCTAATCTATCGAATTTGATTGCCCGACGTGAGCGGATCGACATGGAAGACAATCCTGCAATCCACTACGGCCTGATTGCTTCAGGAAACCAGTTGATGAAAGATGCTCTAGCGCGGGACACTCTTGCAAAAGAGAAGGATGTGCTATGCTTTGAAATGGAAGCGGCAGGGCTGATGAACCAATTTCCGTGCCTAGTGATTCGTGGTATCTGCGACTATTCGGATTCTCATAAGAATAAGGAGTGGCAAGGGTATGCAGCAATGGCAGCAGCTGCGTACGCTAATAATCTTCTCTATCGAATTTCCCCTAATAGAGTGGAGGATGAGAGGAAGATTACTGATATACTTTCTTCTAGTTAGTCTAACTAACTGTATAAATTCATGTAGCTAACGAAATTCAAGTTGAGAAAGATGTAAAAGGAATACATAGCGATGTCCAAGACGTAAGGAATACGATCAAGGATTTAGGCTTCGAGCAGAGGCGCGAAAAAATTGAACGTTGGCTATCGCCGCCAGATCCGTCAACGAATTACAACATAGCCCTAGAGACACGCCAAGAAGGTTCAGGCCTTTGGTTCTTACGAAGTGATACCTTTGCGAAATGGAAGACAAGGCCAAACTCCTTTTTATGTCTTTATGGTATTCCCGGCTGTGGCAAGACGATTCTTATCTCTACAGTTATTAAGAGTCTCAGTAGTATAACATCTTCAAAGCCTCTCCTCTACTTCTACTTCGACTTCAACGATAGAGGCAAGCAAACTCTTGAGGGTATGATCTGGCATCTTATCATACAACTTGCATGCAAAGACGAGGGCACTTGGAAACATCTAGATTCCCTGTTTTCCTCTAGCGAAAATGGAGGTCAACAGCCAACTCGCGAACGACTTTGCAAGGTTTCCTTATTGATGATCAAGCATACGAGGGAAGTTTGGATTGTTCTAGATGCCCTTGATGAATGCTATACAAGGAAAGGGCCACCGGTAGAAGGATTGCTGTTGTGGATGAAAGAACTCCTGAACTCGAAGCAAACGAACGTCCACCTTCTCGTAGCAAGTCGACCAGAACAAGACATTACATCCCGAGTAGGCGAGTTTGCTTCTAATAACGACATAGTTGTAATCGAGAGCGACATAATTACTTCCGATATCCGGGCGTACGTTCGCACGAGAGTGAGGGAGGATGGGCCTTTTAAAAGATGGCGATCTCGGCCAGACGTGCAGGACCAGATCGAGACCAGGCTTATAGAGAAGGCCAATGGAATGTGAGATTGGATGTTTCTTTTTTCTCTAGAATCTATTTTCTACCAAAATGTACTAATAGATAGGTTTCGATGGGCTGCATGTCAGCTTGATACTCTAGCAGATTGCCTCGACGATGATGAGCTTAGGGAAGCTCTGACTTCGCTTCCCGAAACATTATACGAAACCTATGGCCGAATTTTGCACAGTATACCTTCCAAATATAAAGAAAAGGCGATAAGGATTCTGCAATTTCTAGCATTTTCTGAGCGACCGCTGCGAATTTCTGAGGCTGTGGATGCTATAGCTGTAAAGCCTACACGTGTACCCTACTTTGATACAAAATCCAGGATGCCTAACCCACTCGAGATCTCGCGTTACTGCTCTAGTTTGGTGGTGATAGTTTCCAAAAAGGGTCCTTCGTATGATGAAGGTCACGATAGAGATGACGACTCCGAAAGACATTACAATGATAACGACGCGGAGCTTCAGTTAGCGCATTTCTCGGTCAAGGAATATTTGACATCAGATCGGCTTGAAGAAGATGTCGGGCAAGCTTTTAAGGAAGTCGTTGCAAAAGCATCAATTGCAATAGTTTGCCTGGCATATCTATTGCAGTTAGACGAGGACCTTCCGACAAGCACGATTAGAGAGAGCTTTCCTTTGGCCCAGTATTCGGCAGTGTACTGGATAAGCCACGCTGTAGTAGCTGAAGGCAAGGACGAAATACTACAAGGCTTCATTAAGAAGTTCCTCTGCTACAACAAAAGTGCTTATAGGAACTGCTATAGCCTCTATCGCCCAGATGAACGCTATGGCTCAGTTTTCTCATATGGTAGTGACGAAGTGAAGCTGGCTTCTCCGTTGTATTACGCATCTTTTGGAGGTTTGGCAAACGCGGTAAACTACCTACTAAGTCAAGACACAGACGTCAACGTGCGAGGAGGGACCTACTCTACCGCGCTACATGCGGCTTCAGCAGGAGGCCATGAGAAGGTCGTCGAGTTACTACTTCGCAACGGGGCGGACGTCAACGCGCGAGGAGGGGCCTACTCTGCCGCGCTATATATGGCTTCAGCAAGGGGCTATGAAAAGGCGGTCGAACTGCTAATTAAGTACGGGGCGGACGTCAATGCGCAAGGAGGGTTCTATAAAACAGCATTGCGTGCGACTTTAGAAGGAGGCCATAAGAAGGTGGCTAAGCTGCTACTTCGTAATGGGGCGGACGTTCACATACTAGGAGAACTCTATGACACCGCGCTACATGCGGCTTCAGAAGGAGGCTATAAGAAGGTAGCCGAGCTGCTACTTAGCAACTTGAAGGGCGTCGTATAGTAAACCGCGGGCTAACTTTAGTATATTCTTAGGCGTTTGGTTTTGTCCGCGGATATGCATTTACTTATAAACTGATCTTAGCATTTATATTATTTTATATCTATTTTAATCTCGACTTTGTAGAGAGATTTAGGAAAGCAGACGAATAATTACTATACCTAAACCAGTACTAACAATTATTTTCGTGAACTTTAGTATATAGCCGATTTGAAAACAAGGGGTAGGGAATTTCACTTGGAGGAAAAGCGATAAAGGATTTGGCTCTGACCCTCCGCTTCTTTTATAAATAGCCGCTACTAGTAGGATTTTTCAAGAAAAGATCATGCTTATTGTTTTCATTATAAGTAGATTTCACGAATTTTCGAAATTTTGGTTTAGGGATGTATTGTGCTAAACGAGCGACGTGCGCCTGGAAAGGGGGCAATCGATCGGAGAATTAAATTTGTCGGAGGAAGAATTTAATGTGCTCTGAACTTTGTCACTCACACATGGATGCTAGGCGCTAAATTGAAATATAGTCTCGATTCGAACAGACCTAACTTACGCTACATGTTTGGAACAGATTATTATAGAAGAAAGTTCTCGAAATCGCCGTGCTCCTTAGAAATTGTGAGATGTTATAATACACAGCTAGTGCAAAGTAGTTTCCAGCCTACGCACAAGAAAGCACGTCCTGCGCAAAGACGAGCCCAAACTTAGTTTTCTCACTTGGGTATCGAGATTCAACATGAGTTTAGGACACTCCCCTGATCCCCTGAAGCATGAAATATCAAAACATTCAATGTCATGCAACCCCCCCCCCTTCCCCCCAAAAAACTCTTTTGGTTATATTCTAAGGTGAGGAATAGAGTGCAGCTAAATCATCTACTAGAGTAAAAATAGAAGGCTTATTAGAAGCTGCAGCATGTGGGCAGAGATTTGCTTCTTCACTTTCACTAAAGCCACTATGGCGTCTTCTGAGACTCACTACTGCACTCCATAACTAGCAGACACTTAGCAACGCCAGCGTACAGTGCAGTACCGAAAGACGCTAGGAAAGGGATCTGCATCAAACAATATTAAGCGGAGTTCGAAAAGGCAATCAGGCTTTTTGAATGAGTCGATGTCATTCAAGTTCGAGGCCCTTTACGGTTTTGTTTGTACTACGCACTTATTATACAACTTCAACATAAAAATTAATAAAATAGATCTTGAGACTTGCTTATAATGCGGCAATTAAAAGACGAATTTCGAACCAAAAACTCACCTCAGCCTGCTTATGTTCGAATTTTCCTAAAGGAGACAATCGCGTCAACTTCGATTCTAAATTACATATATATTTTATCGCACTGACAACGCAATGGACCGCACACCCACAACGACCACAGACATTGACCCACAGGCCCGTTAATGCTTGATTTCCTAAGGCTGCGCACTGCCTTTCCATCCATCGTTTCGCATCAGAAAAAGATACATGTTCCCGGAAAGGCATGATCCCGGTTGCCGACCTGAAGCACTGTACATTCGTACCAGATGCATTGTCAAACTGCAGCCAAAACTTAGCCCTTCCTTCGAAGTAAATTCCAATTGATCCCTTAGTACGGCGGTTGTTGGACCTCCCCGAGTGGTCATTGCCGTTAAACCACCGCTAGAACATTATTTTGGGACTTTGGCAAATGCGTTAGCTTGAGACCGCCACACAACAGCGACACAAGACCATGACCTAGGCGAGAAGTTTCGAGGATGTGCCTGTCATGTAAACCATTTTTGAGCACTTAGAAGACACCAAGTTTGCCGCCACCAATTACCTAATTTTTGAACTAGGTATCCCTGACTTGAAGTCATATCATGAAGGCCGATTCCAAACTCGGAACCAGGAATTCTGGCCCCCAAGAGAAGAACCCATGTTTGTCTCACAGGATCAAATCAGTTTAGATCGCTTCCTTCATCCCTATGTATAGGTGGTCTGCCCGAATCTGAAATATACACAACCGCACCTTCTCCCCGCTCCCGTGCATCCCATCTATAACGTTAGAAGTATGGGCTTTAGTCTGTTCTTTTTCTGTACTTTGCACCTAAACTGTTCCCCTCATACTTCTTCTCTTTCCACGATGGATTTGGAAACCTCTCTCGTCGGTTTCGAGTCCATTGGAGATGTCAATTTGCAATACTTAGATATTTTTTAATAGCAGCCGGTAAAAGGTTTGAAGCCCGAAATGGATATCACGCCAAAGTCTCCAACAAACAATGAAACACTAGTTATTACGCCACCTCCAGCAATACTTGAGTTCCGAGTAGCCGGAGAGAAAGCAGTAATTGCTCCCTATCAACGAGATTACGGTGTCTTATTTTCAACACCCCAGACTTTAGCAAAGGACTTAAACACCACAACCACTGGTTTTGAGATTTCAGACCTCGACCTCGAGAATAATTCCGAACCATTTCCTTTACCACAAAAGCGTCGTGGTAGAATACTTCGACATGCTCGACATACCTTCCTGAATGTTCATTTCCGCTGCGGGAGATTGGACCAAAGATACGATTCAAAATCCAAGGCCGCATTACTATGTGAAAGGCATACCAGTAACAGGAGTACTATGCACGGCACAGATCTTTAAACGGATAGTTATCGTGACGACGGGCTCTGGAATTGGACCTTGTCTTGGTGTTATGCAGGATATTCCGCAGACAAGATGTCGGGTTATTTGGAGCACACCGAGCCCCGAGCAGACGTATGGGGAAAAGATTTGTGACACGGTGAGAGCGGTTCATAGCAATGTGCTTGTTTGGGATACGATGAAGAAGGGGAGACAGGATTTGGTGCGTTTGGCGTGGGATATGTACCGAGAAAGTGAGGCGGGGGCTATTTTTGTTATTAGCAATCCGAAGTTAACGAGAAAGGTGGTGTATGGGATGGAGAGTAGGGGTATTCCTGCTTTTGGGCCAATTTGGGACTCGTGATGGTAGATGATTGAACATTTTCAGGGGGGATTTATACATATCATGATTCAAATAGTACTCCGCGGTACACGAATATATATGCGCAACATTTGAGATTATTCGTTACATAACGTATGTGTGAAAGTCTGGTATCCAAGAAGCGCTGAAACAGAATAGCCGTGATGTCGTAAATCTGGGGACGACGGTTTGCTATAGGGGTTAGCTCGCTAAGTTACAGCGAATCGTGCGCTGAACATCAGCAATGCGCCCTTGCAAAATAGATACAATAAGCTCTGCGTTTCAAATCGTTATATTGCCACATTAAGTTGATCTTGGTGTATTAAATATATCGTCAATAGTAATTTGAGATTTGAACGATAATATTCTTGTAGAAAAGTGACATATTTGTGTAGCGTGTTGTTCACTGTAGTTCAGAGACCACTCGGTAAATGTCAGAGGAGTATTCGCTAAAACACAGGGATAACTGCCTGGAAAATTAGTGATTCTCACCTGTTCACCGCTGCTATGGGCTATTGAAGCCACGACACATTGGAGGAACAAATTATGTTAGAATCCTCGTCATAACGAAGAAATAAATTTTGAGATGAGATAAGTTACCAAATTTACTAAGGGGCATGATCTCGCGGGCTGCTTTCAGGTTCAAGAGATTCTTAGTCTCAAACTACCCCGCTATTACCCCGCTTCTTCGCGATTCGTATCTAAAACATGCAACAATACTTTAAATTTAGAAATTAACTACAAACTATTATAATATAACTCAGACTATGAAAGGACAATTTTTTATCGATTAATTATGAACTTAAAAAGATTGCTAAAATTTAACATGTTTAAATTGAGAAGTGTCCTGGTTGATGTCTCGCATACACCTACAAATACAACTCTAGACAAACTCGGCACAAAGGAACAGGAAATGGGGCGGGATTTAAACCATCTCTAAACAGTCAACGGCCATGATTCTGTCTTGCGCCCGGCTCCTCCAGGCTCCAGCTTCTAACTCAGTCAAGCTTGCAGCTTCACAGTTTCGACCACTTGACCGGATCCGTAGGATTGACCTTCTTCACAATCAACGGGTCTTGAGCCGTAAACGGAAACACCGGCATGTCCTCCGCCTTAACCCCAAACGTAGACGCCAGGACCGAATTCGACAATGCCGTTGCACTCGCTCGATATCCCACATCTGCAGGGAACGGCTGATCAAAGAAGATCAAGAAGTGTATTTCCTCCTCCGCAACCACCTCTATCTGATGCGGATACGCAATCGGGATGAAATAACAATCTCCAGGTTTCAGAGTATATGTGTCTATAGATCCATCCGGATCCATGACGCTCATGCGTGCCCTTCCTTTATTCACATAACCCATCTCCGCAGTTCCAGGATGCCAATGGGGCTCGCGCATTCCATCCTCAGCAATTCGCAGAGAGTACATGGATATATTTTTAAGCGCAGGCCAAAATTGGTCGCGAGCCGTTTTGGCGGACCCAAATGGAAGAGCGATAGGACCTGCCAGGGCTTCGACATCGAATTTATGAGAATCTGGTAGCCCTGCGGTATCGAGGATAGATGGCAGCCCATCCCTTTTCACAATATATTTCGGTTGGGTGCTCCGCTTGAGCTTTGCGAAGTCGGAAGATTTTTGACCGTATGTATTTCCAAGCACGGCATCGCTCATCGCTCCAAACGACCCATAGAGAGAGAAATCTTTTGGCTGTTCGTGTCGGAATGCTATTATGAGCTCAGATTCTTCTTTTCCGATATTCTCGATATGGTGTAAAGAGCCCGTCTCGACATGAAACATTTGCCCGGCTTCGAGAGTGAAGGTTGAGAATTTAGAGCCCGTATCGAGAATTGAAACCAGGAGTTTCCCGTGGATGCAGTAAGTCAACTCATTGCAGTTGGCATGCCAGTGAGGCTCCCGGATGGAACCTGGTGCTAGCAATAGGCGTTTCATGGACAGATTTTTCAAGATGGGAAATTGCTCCGCAGTTACACGACGCAATGATCCTAGTTCCGAAGAAAAGAAGGGTTTGATGTCCCGTAGGGGGAAAACATGTCTGGGCTGATGTGCCATCTCGTGATGAGTCGCGATCTGCCGGATCGTGGGACGGTTATGGTTGCGCGTAGTTGAGCAAATATTGAGGATTCGAGACCTTTTGGAAAGAATGCGCGACCACGGAATTCTGTCAAATGAGGACAGGAGAGGGTGTGATATAGAATTCTCCCATTTTTACTAAAAATGCTGGCCCGGAACTTCCGGACTCTATTTGGGCTTACTTCCCTAATTTTCCAATTTCTTGAAAATCCCCCATTAGTAACCCCTTTTCGTCCAAGTAAGATTTCAGTCCGGAACCGTTAAATGATCTCATATTAGTTATACATCTCGAAAAACCCATATGATCAGGCTCAAAATATAGGGATTGACTTCAGCAGTGCTAACCCTAAAATACACATATTCAGAAGAAACGCTGGCGCGTAGGATAAATCTGCCACCCAATCCTCGCTTAGTTACTGCTCCCCTCATATTATTGGCCATGCAAACACAAATTCCTTGGCAGAAAAGAGTTGGGAAATGATCGAATACGGATGCGTAATCTTCATAGAACTTTCAGCGTTTGTTTCCAGCTACAACACGTCGGCAGTTGTGTCATAAGTGAGCAAATTACTGAAAGGGGAAGCGATTCACAAGCGAAAAGGGGGGTCAACTCCGAACCCCCGAGAAAACGTGACTGGACCAAAGAAGGCTTACTGTTGCTAGTCCGAAAGCCAAAATGTGAGCTAAGAGAGTTGGTTGCATTTAAGTAGCTGTTGATGTTAATGTTACATCCGACTCGGATCCGGCGCGTTTTACCCGGAACCCGCTCTCTATGTCACAAGCACAACACTTTAAAAATTTAGAATAAAAACTAAGGTTTAACCCAAAAATAAAATAATTTATAAGAGGTCACTAGTCGCAAATCTAGTTCTAATTATCTCTGTCAAATAAGTCGCGCGTTGGATGCCTATAGATATTGAAGTGTTGATGTTAACTTTCCGCTGATTCTTCGGCACTGGACGGAAGGGCCTCCGGTGTCCCATGCAATGTAACTGACATATCGCTACCACTCTACCAATATCGTTTATTACCCTGTTATCCCTAGCTTTTCGGCGGAGATCTTTCCGCCTCGTTCTAAATAGGATTGCGGGCCGAAGATAAAGTGCGCACTGAATGCTGCAAGGATAGTTGAAATATATTACTATTCGCTATAAGCAATTACTTTCTACAACTATTATGGAAGTAATCTCTGCAGTAAAGACAGCAGTTTTCTCTTCTGGAACTACAGTCGTAACTTAAATTTTCCCAGCCATGTCTCCTTGTCTGTGCAAATTCTAGGGGTTTAAGACAGGTTTGAGAGCTCTGAGAAGTGACCTATAAATAAGTATGCTATCAATCCAATAATGAGCAATTATCTGTGGAGTGCACAGTGACGGGACTGAAAAACACAGCAAGTCAATTGGACTCAATTACTGTTGAACACGTTTCAAAGTGGGTTAGGGAAGTACATGCAGCATGATATAGCTTGGCAGCACGATGCAATGCCGGCAACCATACGTGCATCTAAATCAAGGTTCGAGAACAAATCCCTGGTTGAATTTCTCGCTAAAGCCCCTGAAATCCATTCTGTTACCACTACTTCCAATTATGAGAAGTCTTGTCTGATCCGTGTATTTCCAAGCTCTACTTAAGAGAATCCAACCAATCCACTTCGTTTAAATACTTTGTTTCTAAAAGAACTTTTTTTTTTTTAGAGGGGAGAGAAATAAATTCATGTGATGACCGAATCGCCCGAAAGATGCTTAGCGAGGGGTTACATAACCCGATTTTCGAGTCCCACAACAGTTGACAACAGGAAATCTGCATGCAAGTTGATGCAACATGCGTACTAACCAAACATGCTTCTAGAAAGGATTACCACATTGAGCTCGCGGTGGTACCAGTGAAAGATGCCGGATAAGGTTCCGCATGGAAAGGGCAACTGCAACGCATTTGTGGAGAAAATGGTGAAGTCCATAAGTCTGTGTGCAACCCCTCACGCAGCCCCTCACTCAACCCCTCACTCCCCTCATTTCCAGAACTTTTTTTGTGAGAAATTCGAAAAGTAAAAGCAACATGAGTCCCACGATGGAGAACGGAAGGGTAACACCAACTACCCTTTTCCAAATCACTCACTAACAAAAACCACAGCGCCCCGACGAATGGAAGCTCGAACAAGGCCTCGCCCCAAAAGATGGCGGCCTGGGCTCCCACGACCTAGCAACCTTCGAATCAATCGCCCAATGCAAGTACTGCCACCGCCCAAAACACTCCTCCCCCTCTGATGACATCGATCCCTACACCACATTCGCGGAAGAGCATCCAGGCTGGCACGGGTACATTGAAGTAACCAACCTTTCCTTTATTCCTCCCCCCTAATCGCACATTTGAGTGGTCTAGAAGAAGTTTCATCTTCTCGGCTCCTCTCCTTCTCCCCCCTCCTCGGAAAAAAACATATTGCTAATTCATTGTAGTGGGAGAAATACCCCGAAAAACGAGCCCAAGCCGCCCTACTCCTCGCACAATATAAATTTCCTCCGCCACCAGAATTCCAGCTCGGGACGATTCCGGATACGAATCCGGTGCTGGATGGGCTGAGGTGGAAATTGTGGCATAAGGCTGTTGGGGGGCCGTTGATGGATGTGCCCGAGGAGAGTTGGAAGATCGTGTTGGAGGAGAAACATCCGGATATGTTGCATCTACTGCAGTTTCCGTATAATGGGGAGCCGCCGAAGGTATTATCAGATCCCTCACTTAAGTTTTAGAAATTGGTAGCTGACGGTAAACAGTCGTTGACTACCGCGGAGCCCATCACGCCAAATCCACTTCATTTCGTCCGCAACCACGGAGGAATCCCTGATATCGACGCCGAAAAATTCTTCTTAGAACTTGATGGTCTCGTCAAGAACCCAAAGAAATTGTCACTGGCAGATTTGCAGAACGAAGAGCTTTTTCCAAGGCAATCAAATCTCGTGACCATTCAATGCAGTGGTACCCGCCGCATCGAGCAAATCGCCGAATATGCTGGTGAAGGTGACGAGATGATCAACGCGCCGTGGGCAGAGGGAGCCATTGGAACCGCGCAATGGATGGGCGTCAGCTTGAAAAAGGTTCTAAAACACTGCGGTGGACTGGTCGATGGAGCGAAGCATCTCGAGCTCTATGGAGCAGAAACATATTTCAAACATGTAGGTTTCTCATACTTCACTTTTAACCCCCCCCCCCTCCTTAACAACGTACTGATGATTGTAACCTGCAGGAACAAGTCCAAAACTACGTCGTCTCCGTGCCCTTCTCCAAAGTAAAAGCAAACGAGGTCCTCCTCGCCTGGGAAATGAACGGCAAGCCCCTCCCCAAAATCCACGGGTTCCCCCTCCGCGTCGTCGTTTTCGGCTACATCGGAGCCCGCTCCGTAAAATGGCTCTACCGCATCAAAGCCATCAAAAGCCCCTCCAGAGGCCCCGTGCAAAGCAAAGAATACCTGTATTTCAACGGCCAGATAGGGAAGCACAACCAATCTATGACGCAGGGTATCCAGATCCAGGAGATGCCTGTTAGTAGTGCGATTATGTCGCCGTGGAATAAAGATGTTGTTATTCATAATGGGATTATGAATGTGAAGGGGTGGGCATACAGTGGTGGTGGTCGGTGGCCTGAACGCGTGGAGGTTAGTCCTGATGGTGGGTTTGTCTGGTACGCGGTCCCGCTCGAAAATCTGTCCAAGAAGCATAAGTTCGCGTGGCGGACCTGGCATATCGACTTACCGGTTGATGCTGAAGGCTGGTTGGAACTCGTGGTCCGCTGTTGGGATAACTCACTGAACACGCAGCCGACATTTGTGCGCAGTGCTTGGAATTGGGGATTGCATGTTACGAGTAGCTGTCATCGAATTAAAGTGTATAGTGTTAACACATCGAAAGAGGCAACGAGGAAGAGGATGATGGAGTTTGAGAGGAATGGTGTGCCGTTTGAGCCACTTACTAGACCGACAGAATTCCCTACACAGTCTGAGGACGACTACGAAAAGTTTTGGGAGACGCATGATCCGAGGGATGTGGAGGAATGAGCTGTCAACCATTGCAAAATATTAGCATGAACCTTGTATCCGCAAAATCGAAATAAAACAATTGCAAACCATAAGTACATCGCAAGTCATAAGCAGTAAGACCTTAAATTGACTGTCTGTAACGCACTATTTGACATACGCAACTACCTCCAACTCAAACAATGCTTCACATATCAGCCCCAGCCTAACTGCCAAATTTTCTATTCCTCCAAGTATCAATCTCACTAAGCAATTCCTCAAACACCATCTGCGCATCCCCTCTCTCCGTCCCCCTTGGTCATAGGTTGGGCATGCTTGGATATCGAAGCCGCCGGGAGCAGTTTATCAACGTTGCCTTCGACCCCATTAATCAGTTGATCGGTCAACGATATGCCGTAGCTGAAGGATAGGTAGGCCGCGGGTGTATTTGTTATGGGCAGTCCATGATGGTAGGACGTTTTTCCAGTAAGCCAAGGACTTGCCTAACGTCAATCAATCATAGCCTCCGCCGATCTGGCTTGCAAACGCGGTCGAAACACTCTTCTCATCGTCATCCAATCGCCTACCGCTGAGCAAAGAGCTAGTACCAAAGACACTGCCAGCATCACCAGTCTTGTAGTCGGCAATTCGACCACCAGATTCAACGTAGCGCTTCAGGCGATCAGACTGACTTAAACTTGTGTGCTTTTGAGGCTCACCCAAACCTGCTCCCAAGCTAACACCACCCTGGCCAATGCCCTTTCCATCAATAACACTGCTGGTTGTATCGGTAAGTTCGCTAGCTGCGATGGACTCGCCTGCAATGCTCTCAGCGGCACGACCTCTGGTCTTCTGACCATTGGCTCGACCACGAAGAGGGTCGAGACCTGGCCACGTATCGGAATTGAAATTTGAGAACATTTGTGGATATGCGGAACCAACACCTACGCCACCGAGAGCCGAGGAATGAACTGACGACACATCATCAGGAATATAACTCATCATAGAACCAGCGTCATAATCCTGAGCAGCTTTGCCGTTGCTACCAGAGCGGCCATTGAAGTTAGAATGGGCCATTTGGTAGCGTTGAGGTCCACGGTAGGTGGTCTTGGGACGACTGAATTGAAGGAGAGAGGTTTGCAGATTAGAAAGCGGGCCTTCAACAAGACAGTTGCGTTCCTTGAAATGAAGAAGAAGATAATGCCAGAGAGGATGCTTCGACAGGACTTTCGGGTTACCAAGGATGACAAGGCCATATTTGGCTCGAGTCAGGGCGACATTGAGACGTCGAGGATCGCTCAAGAAACCGATACCCTGATGGTCATTGGAACGAACGCAAGACAACACAATGAAGTCCTTCTCACGACCTTGGAATGCATCGACGGAAGCGACCTCGATCTCCTTGTAACTCTCCTTCTTATATGTGCCAGTATTTTGCATGGAGCTGACAACGAAACTGCGCTGGCCCTCATAAGGAGTAATAACACCGATGTCCTGAGGTTGAACGCCTGCCTTGAAGAAGCGAGTAACGATTTTCTCGACATTAGAGGCTTCAGTACGATTGAGATACGAAGTACCAGAAGCGGAAATTTCTTCGTTTCCAAGATTGGACCAGAACATCATTGGAGTATCTCCGACAGGCCATGGGAAATCAACATCTCGTCGAAGTCTCTGCTGCATGGTGACACCGTTTTGAAGGGAACCCTCGTAGAACATATTGGACGGGAATTCGGAGAGGCAAGGGTGCATACGGTATTGGACGTTGAGGCGGATAGGGGCAAGACCCAAGATGACGAGACGCTCGAATAGTGATTGGTTGAGACCGGCCTTGGCAGCTTTCTTGTTCATGATGACAGGGCCAAGTTGCTGGTGATCACCCACCAATACGACTTGCTTGCATCCCAAAACAAGAGGAATCATGCATTCAGGCTCAGCAGACTGGGTCGATTCGTCGATGAGAACAGTTCTGAACTTCATCTTGGCCAAGCGTGGATCACCTGCACCAACACAAGTGCAGCAGATAACATCTGCATTGCTGAGGATTTCGCGTTCGGCAGCCCTGGTCAAGGTCTTAAATTTCTTTTCATCCTGGCTGGACAATTCCCCGAGCTCGCTCTTTAGCTGAGAAAGCTTTGTTAATTCTAGGTTGCTATCATTCATACGAACTTGCTCATGGAGAGACAGGAAGCCGACAGATGATTCGACATCCTCACGCGACTTGGCAGTAAGACGGACAACCTTCAATCCAGTTCGGTGGATACGCTCGCAAAGCTGATCAACAGCAACGTTGGATGGAGCACAAACGAGAACTTGGCCACCATTGACCTTGGCAAGATGGTAGATGATGGTTGCGGAAGTAACGGTTTTTCCTGTGCCAGGAGGTCCTTGAATAAGACTGAGGGGTTTCTGTAGAACACTCTTGACCGCATTAATTTGAGAGCTGTTCAATTCTGGTAGACCTGGAACGCTGAATTTCTTTGGCATTTGAATCTTCATGGGTGCCGCGGCAACTTCATGTCCAAGAAGCTTGTGGAATATGTATCCGGAGACGCTCATTTCGTCGACGGCGAAGGTCTTCATCGCGAACTGCATGCGATCATAGGAGGTAGCCTTCCAGACGTAATCGGCGGAGAAGTTGTGGGTACATTCCGTAGGCACTGACTTGTCGTTACCAACCTTTCGAAGTTCGATGGTGACCTCGTCAGATTGGTTGTTTGGAATCTTGATAACATATCCAACACCCTCCCAGACTGGTCGCAGCTCACCCTTGTACTTCAGACGCATCTCATCACCAACGGCAAGCTTAACATCGCCAAGCTCAATCTTTGGAAGGACAAAGCTAGCAAGATGCTTGTTGTTCAAACCATAGTCCCATCGAATGACCAAACCATCTTCCGACTGAGCCTCCTTAAGCTTGCGATCATAATCTGCCTCGATCTTGACCAAGGGACCAAATACATTCTGATATTGATATGCATCGTCGTACTTCAGTAAAACCGGAGCAGGTTCATCATCGATTCCGGCGGCCTTCTCAAGATCAGTGATGGTAGCATTGATATTGTCCTTCCACATTTCTTCCAACTTTGCGATCATTGGTGGGGTTAAGTGTCTGGCACGGAGCTGTTCGGCATCCGTGGGCACAGACACCAACCAGGGCAAAAATGAGCGATCTTCGATAAGTGGCTGCCATCTTGAGATATCCCAACTCATATCCTTCGAGGATGGAGTAGATGCGCATGGCTGGCGGCACAAAAGTACAACCACAGTATCTGATTTTGCGGGGATGAAGCCCAATAGGAACACATTCTTAGTACCGCAGTTATAGCACTCCAAGACCGTATCTCCCAGGGTGGATTGAGGATGAAGCTGGACCTCCTTGTGTCTGGCGCGGACCAAATGATTGACAATATGGGAGGAGGTTGCATTGCCTCGAGCACTGCAAAACCACTTGCTGCATCCCAAACACTTGACGACACAGCTTGGAGAATGGATGCCGCAATATCTTCACCAACAGTTAACCTTGAGCTCCGAATTCGTGGTAGTGATGTGCACTTACGCGCAAGCGTGGGCGGGAAGCTCCTTCTCGTCCTCGACTCCTCGTAGCCCCAATGTCTTCATGCCTTCGACTGGCATGCTGGCCAGACTCTCAGCATCATCGTCATCGAAGGCCTCGGTTTCGTTGTCATCGTCGTCATTTCGCCTCCTGCTAGGGCCAAGACCTCCTCGTCCACCATATTGTCCGTAGAGAAGACTTTCATCAGGGTCGATATTGGAGAGATCGTCGGCGCCTGCATTGATCGCAGCTGCAGAGTCGGATATGAGGTGGTTTCCCAAGTGGGTGAAGGCCCCTTCCATGGTGACAGTTGCTCTCGGTCTGTGGGCAAGATCAGATAGATCAGCTAAAGACTCTTGAAGGGGAGAAAGAAGATAGACCGGGGGCGACTTGGAGAGTGCTGGCGACCAGCTTTGAGAGGGAGCTGCGTACTGTAATGCAGGTACTCACTTTTCCTTGTGGATTTCTTCCAGTAGCCTTGTGTGGCGCGAAGGGTGGAGAATTTTGTCACAGACGCGTTTTTGTCTCTCAAGTCATTCTTGTACACTCTTTTTCTGCAACGCCTTGCGCAGACGAGTCTCGGTCAAGGGGAGTGTTTTGGTGTCGCAGGAGAAGATTCTATGTGTGACCCTAGGATTGAAATGTGGGATGTAGAGGGAGCCGCGATCAAGGTACTTGGGTGCCGACAAACACAATTTAGCGCGGGTCCAATTTAGGGCGGCCCGACGTAAACCCTGCAGGCCGATGAAATTTATATCTTTACCCTCTGCAAAGAACTCCAAACTTCCACTATATCCATAGCAAACATGATTGTAAGTCGTTTCTTATTTTGCCACGGCGTATTTCCATCATTGAACCCCTACTTGTCTTCTGGAGACATTCTCCTAGAGCTGTTTACAGCCAGTCCCTTTTCTACGCTCTGCCACTCCCCGCCAATCCTTTTTTCGCAAACATAGCTAATCTGGATGCAACAGCGCAAACAAGCCCGCCAACGGCGCGATTACCTCTATCGACGAGCCTTGACCCTTCGCGATGCTGAGATTTCAGAGAAAAGAGCAAAATTACGGGCATCTTTGGCTTCGGGCAAGCCATTAGACCCTGCGATTGCCAATGACAAGAACTTGCGCGAAGATTACAAGTACGATGAATCGAAACCAGATTTGACAGCAAATGAGGAGCTGGATTTGGACGACGAATATGCACAGCTGTCAGGAATAGTAGACCCTCGAGTTCTAGTCACAACTTCAAGAGATCCTTCAACCCGCCTGTCGTCGTTTGCGAAAGAAATCCGATTGTTACTTCCAACATCCATCCGACTCAATCGAGGAAACTTGATCCTTCCAAACTTGGTACAATCAGCGCAAGCATCGGGGCTCTCCGACATAGTCCTCCTTCACGAACACCGTGGTACACCAACAGCGCTGACACTTTCGCATTTCCCTCATGGTCCAACCATTTCATTTTCTCTCCACAATGTAGTCCTCCGACATGATATTCCTAACAGCTCTCGTGGTACCGTCAGCGAATCATACCCGCATCTTATTTTCGAAGGCTTCACATCTCGGCTGGGACTTCGAATTGTCAAAATATTGAAGCATATATTCCCTCCGCGAGAGGCAATCACGAACAAGACGAAACTCGGGAGCAGAGTTGTGACATTCAAGAACATTGAGGATAGTATCGAAGTTCGCCATCATGTTTTCGTAAAGACCGGATATCAAAGTGTGGAATTGGCGGAAGTTGGACCAAGGATGACGATGAGATGTTTCGAAATCAGAGGAGGAACGCTTGAGAATAAGGATGGTGATGTTGAGTGGCGGCTGAACCAATACACTAGGACGAGTCGAAAGAAGGATTACTTGTGAGCCTGGAAAAAATCATTGCTTGTTCAGCGTGGCGTTGGGGAATAGAGGCATACATACCAAGGAGCCCAAAATGTTTATTATGGAAATTACAAGCCTCGCAATATTATGATGAGCTGGATCCAACCTTCGACCGTCTCTTTTGCCCATGGAAGACCCCAGATCGTGAGAGCAACTCTATTAGCCTCGTCAATCATACCGGGGATGATGGGAAGTGCGGTTAGCAGTGAGTGATGCATTTTGAAGCCTAGGTGACGAGACGTAAGCAAAGCAATTTCCACGGAATTTCTGGCATTTCATCTTAATTTTCTTCTTTTCAATTTACATCAGGTCCTGCTCGGGATCTGATGCAGGTCTCACTGTTACATTTTTTTTCTATTTCTCTCTTGCAGTGGCTTCGTTTGCAGCCTTGCACCTAGTCATGCGATCTTGTCATCTGGAAGTTGAGAAATCTGCAATGTTCCAATGAGTTGGAGTCATTTATTGGCAATTGTTTTACACGTTGTAGCATTTTCATTTTTTTTCTGTTTTGAGTTCCTTAGCCATTTCTTTTGAGCCACTTCAGTAGCAAAATGTGCCGAGATGCTTGCTCAAAGAATTCTTTAGTTCTCATGCGGGATCATGGCAATCGTTATTCACACCGTGAAAATATTCCTCCCTGTAATAAGCGATCCAGAGATTCCCAAAAGCAGGAGTCAGAGCCGCAGAGCTAGCTGTAGTTCTAACTAGATGAAATAAAAGGTGCCTATGTACTGTGAATTGATGAGATCTTAAAACTTACCGTATTTCGAATTTTATCACCTTATGAAGTGAAATTTGCACATTTGCATGTCCCACTTTTTTTTCCTACCAGGTTGCGGGTAGCATTTTTTTTCTCTTAGCGCAAAATCATATACTATAAGTTTTGAGAATTTATCAGAGAATGTCGAGCAGACAGTTTGATTCTCAGATTCCCTGTTGCATAAATATATTCTTCTCATCCGTACCTCATTAAATTAATGCAAATCAATATAATTATACTGTAAAACCCATTCACAGAGACAACCACCAGATCGGGATTAAATAAAACACGTGATCTTTCAAATCGTGGGGGAACCCGGTCTGCTCCACCAAAAGTTTTCAGGGACTTGCTGCATTGGTACCGATGACGCCGATCGGATTGGCCAACATCCTGCAACCGTGTCGAATCTTCACCCCAAAACGTCCATCCCACCCACCAACCCACGCTCACCAAAACACCCGATAGCTACCCATACTTAAGTAGCCTCGCGCATTACCGTATCTCTCTCTCGGAACACCAGATTCCTTCTTTTGCACACGAGTCGAGTGGATGTCTCATCGAAGTCACCCGACGCTTGGCACGACAGATGTACGCAATCCAGTAACATCAACAGCAGCCCTCTCGCCCAATCCGCGCCCCGTCTCACGAACTTCCTCGAGGGCTGCCTCGGTGGAGCCGTCTGCGTCTGCATCTGCGAACGGATTTTTCAAGCATACGAACGGCCACGGCTCAAAAAGGGTGCCTTTGGAGGAAGAAGACTTCAGCGATTTCGGCTCCGATTTCGACGGCATGGACGACAGACGACCCCCTTTGCACAGGCCGATGGATGGGCATTCGCATCAACCGCTCTTACACAAGGATAATGATGATGAAATAGCCAGAGGGAGAGATGGATATCCGGGTTCTCCTGATCCGCCAGAGAGGCCGCATTTTTCTAGACGTTCAACGATGAGGAGCCGGAGTCCAGATACACAGGCAAAGCTGGCTACGAGGAAGAAATACACATATGCAGCCTTCTTTCTAGGGTTGAGCTTGGTTGCATTCGTCGTACAAACAGAGACGGCAGTCTACATACAGTCCGAGTTGGGCTGGAATAAGGCATATTGCATGCTGTAGGTGCAGAGGCATAGTTTTCGAACATTGCTAATCCACGACCAGTTACTTGACCCACGGTTCGTGGTCATTATTATGGCCCTTCCAGCTCCTCATATTACGATTACAAAAGTGGAAAATGCCTTGGAAGACGTTTTGGAGACGGCATGTTTACCTCATTCGAACGACGGCGCAAATGGTGGAACTGCAAGAGCTTGAAATTCCTCGAGGTCAACACTCGCCTGTACCGTATATGTTACGAATGACAGCCTTCATCACCTGCGCGCTCACAGTTGCTGGATCATCGTGGTATGTCGCTGTTGACCTTACTTCGCCCTCTGATCTCACTGCCATCTACAACTGTTCTGCATTCTTTGCGTACGCTTTTAGCGTGCCTATGCTCAAGGAAAAACTTCGGTTCGGCAAGTCCCTTGCCGTAATTGTTGCAATTGTTGGCGTTCTAATCATCGCATACGGAGACAAAGAGGACGGAAAAGATGGAGGCGAACAAAAGCAAGCCAAGAATCGAGTGTTGGGAAATCTTATTATCGGTGTCGGAAGCGTTCTGTACGGCTTCTACGAGGTCTTGTACAAGCGACTTGCATGCCCACCTGAAGGTACAAGCCCAGGTCGAGGAATGATATTCGCCAATACATTCGGGTCTCTGATAGGTTCCTTCACCCTCTTCGTGCTATGGATTCCTCTTCCAATACTCCATATCCTTGGCTGGGAGACATTCGAATTTCCTAAAGGCGAAGCTGCGCGGCTCCTCCTAATTTCAGTCTTGGCCAACGCCACTTTCTCGGGCAGTTTCCTGGTATTGATCAGTCTTACCAGTCCTGTATTGAGCAGTGTCGCTGCACTTTTGACCATTTTCCTAGTAGCAATTTCAGACTGGATGTTTACCGGCAAGGCTTTGACAAAGGCTGCTATGTTCGGGGGGCTTCTAATCGTCGGGGCCTTCATGATGTTAACTTGGAGTACATATAGAGAGATGCAAGAGGAGAACATGAAGAAACAAATAGATTTGATCGACTCGGAGAGCGACAAGGATGATGATTAGATGTGGCGTATATTTGATAAATTGGTTGGATGTAAGAAAGCATTGGGATACGCATTGGGTAGAGCATTTAAATACCTGCATCGCGTGGTACTTGGGGCGTTTGGGTTATGCATCTAGAGGTTTAACGGTTGGGAGCTGTCTTTATAACACCCGTATTATTATTGCATGGAGAGGTTCGCAGCTTGATCTGGTACAAGGCAGACCTTTGCAACATGCCTCGTGGTGAACATCGTCGCCGAAGACTTGAGCAAGTGCTGCCCTCGTGATAATGAGACGCAACAATTCATTTATTTTTCGCCAAGTGGCGCAACGCCCGAAAGAGCTGAGAGGTTCTTGGAGAGAGCCTCCGGGCATATCCAGCCAGTAATAAGATGTGTATATAAGCTGGGTAACAGGTGTGTGTGTTGGCGAGGAAGGCGCACTTTTACTAGAGTAGTTTCTTGCAGAAGCGTCTCCGCCAGAAGATGGCCTCTAATCTCGACATCGTGAACACATCTCTGCTATCTTCATATCCTTTATCAATCTGTCCACAGCTTTTGCAGAGCTGCCTGCCACGTCTGTTCAGTCCAACTCATCTCACTCCCATGTCAATAGCGCCTCACAAACTTCCTGTCGAAGCGCACTGGGAAGGCTCCACGCAGCCTTGCACACATAGCCCATTTCACGACAGCTTCTCGTTCCAAATTCTGATCTCCTCGGATCATACTGCGACATCTTCGAAATCATCCACTGTCACATGGTCGAAGTAGTTAGTTCAGTACCAAAAATGTCGTCCCTGGTTTTGCCTGTGAACGCCTGGACCCGGGCTCGAGACCGCTTCATCGAGGACCTCTCTGCCGAGGAAAAGATACTGTACAGCAATGCGTCTTTGGAGAATGTTTTCTACAGTGCCAGTGCGGCACAAAGGAATCATCAGATGAATAGCACAACCCGAAAAGTTGCAGACCAGCTCCAACCTCTCGTGGCTGCGATAGACCAGTACGGCGGAGCACTTGATATATACTCAAACGCATCTTCGGTCATAATGTCCCTGCTTTGGGGTAGCCTTAGAGTTATTCTACATGTTGAGCCATCCAATTCCCGAAATAGCTGAGAACAGGGTGCTAATGTGTTAAAAATGTAGCTTGCAAAAGAATTTGGAAAGTATTTCGACAAACTTGTGGACATGTTTGTGAGAATTAGCGATGTTCTTCCCAGATTCCGGGTCTACGAAAGACTCTTCCCGAGCCATGAGCCTTTGATACACGCTCTTTCCGTTGTTTATGTCGATATTTTGAGATTCTCTACAGAGGCAAAGGCTGTATTTCGAAAAGCAAAACGACCATCAGGTATATAGCCCGAACTTGTATTCAACGATGTTCACTGACATGAATTTCAAGTTACAAATCTTCACATCGCGACCAAGCTACTATGGAAACCGTTCGATCGGCAATTTGGGACAGTCATGGATGACTTTCGACAGCACAGAAATAACGTTGAGAAAGAAGCTAATTTATCCCACATGTTGGAAGCAAAAGATGCTCGAGAAATAGAGAGAATTAATCGAATGGAAATGGAGAAGCAGAGAAAAAGTAAGTTGTAACTTTTGTGAGAAGCTCAAGAGACCAAGCGCTAATTAATTTCAGGGGATGATCGGATTCGATTGCTGTCATTGTTGCCTTCAATTAAGTACAGAGAAAAACATCAAAGGCTCCGCCGCGTGTCCCATCCACAGAGTGGGTCCTGGTTGAGGAAGACTGAACAGTACAAACACTGGATCGCGGCTACTAAATCCTTGGGATTATGGTGTTATGGACCACGTAAGACTGCTCTTAAATTCACCTCTATTTCTACACCCACCTACTGACAATAATTCAAATTGAGCGGGGTTTGGAAAGACCGTTTTAGCGTAAGTCTTCACCTCGCTCGCCCTAAATTATTCCACTCTGACTTCGAAACGTCCAGTTCTAGCGTCATTGATGCTTGGTCGAGCGAAGTAGAGTACCGGGGATTCGCCACTGCTTATCACTATTGCGACTATTCTGATCAGATGACGCTCGATGCATTGAGCATACTAGGCTCTCTCGTACAACAACTGCTTTTGACGGCTCCTATGTCATATGACTTGGAGGCAAAGCTGTGGGGAATTTATGGAAGTGGCGTAACTTCTCCCACCCGAGAAGAGGTACTAGAGATTCTTTGCTCTTTAGTTGGCCTTTATCCGCAAACATTCATCGCCATTGATGGCTTAGATGAGTGTGGAAAGGAGGCACAAGAGGACATCCTTTTTACCACCAAACGACTCGCTTCTTTGGACCATTCAGTTATCAAGGTCTACATCTCGAGCCGCGAGGATGCGCGAATATCAGCCGCCATGGGAGATCATTCGCGAATATGCCTATCTGAAGCAATGTTAGCCTGCGATATTAACAGTTATATCAAGCACACGGTTTCCACAAAAATCCAAGCCCGTGAGCTGGCGATTCGAAATCCTGTTTTGGAGAAGGAGATTGTGTCGGAACTATCAAACAAGGCTCATGGAATGTATACCACCTCATTCCTCGAGAATTGACCCATACTGACATGTTAGGTTCCTGTGGGTTTACTTTAAACTCGAGGAAATTTGCGATGCCAGCCAGTCGGACGAGGGAATCCGTGAAACTCTTCGAAATCTCCCAGATGGTCTGACGAAAACATACGGGCGAATTCTGATGAAGATAGAAAAGAAGCCTCCAAGGAGTATACGCATGGCCGAGAAGATTCTCAAATGGGTTGTCAGTGCAAAACGTCCTTTGTTGCTCGCAGAGCTGAAAGAGGCCATTGCATTTGAGCCAAAGGATAAATTCTGGAACAGCGAAAAAATCCCTGAAGATCCCGATGGGAAAGGATTACTCCAAACTTGTGCAAATTTGGTGCTCTGCAACGAGGATGGCACGGTTCAACTTGCTCATCATACGGTCCAACAGTTTTTGGTCACAACTCCACGAGTTGAGTCGCCACAAAGGTTGCATTTTACTTCTTCGCAAGCGGATCTTCATGTGGGAGAAGTCTGTGTTATATATCTCTGTTTTTCTGATTTTGAAACACAGATTACGTCATCCACCTACATACATGGCCTTGAAGCAAAAGGTGTACTTGGTCCGGGTGGTATGGCTCAACTCCCTAGCCTTCTAGGAATAGGGCATCAGTTATTAAACCTCCCATACCGAGTTTGGAGACGCCGCATCCAATCGGAGCCGGAAGATGTCAACTACTCTCAATTCTTGAATCCGTCGTTCCATCAATCCGGTGTTGGAACACTACCAAAATTGAAAGAAAAGTATCGCCTACTGGAATATGTAGTCGAGAATTGGGCCTGGCACACAAAGGCTCTATCCAAGGAAAGTCAGGTATGGCAGTCATTCAGAAATCTGGCCTTAGACAGACAGCTGGCATTCCGATTTCGAAATTGGGACGAGAGTGTCGGTACACATTACCTCCCCTTCCTTCCACTTTATCGCTGGGCTGTAGAAGCAGACCATGCTCCTCTGCTCCAACTTCTTCTAGTTCCAACACAAGGTCCAGAATTAAGTAGCTATCGTTCTGACCAGGACGCCAATGGTTATTTAGGAACTATTAAAGCAGCTCGCCGTGGTCGGACAGCAATTCTGAAATTTTTCCTCGAGCTGAATAAAAAAGAAGTGGATGGAATGATTCTGGGACCCGTCATCCCTGATCATGACCTCATGGTTGAAGCCGCAGCAAATGGGCACTTATCCACAGTGGAGCTGCTGCTCGAAAAATCTGTCAGTGTCAACGCCGTGGGCGTAAGCGAATTACCGGAAGCACAGAGGTCGCGGACGCCTTGGACTTCTTTGTCAGCCGCTACACATCACGGTCACTATGAAGTTATCCGGCTACTGCTTGATGAGGGTGCCAATCCAAATGTGGAATATAGCATGCCATCGTTCATTCCCGAGAAAGTCGGGCATTTAAATGCTACCCAAGCCGATGGAGAGAACAGCGTACATACAAAGAGTCTTTTCTCGTGCTACACGCCGTTATTGCGGGCCACCGAGATTGAAAATACAGAGGTTCTTCAGTTATTACTCCACCGGGGGGCAAACGCGAACGCTCTGGCGGGTGAGAATGGGTTGACGCCGCTGATGCTGGCTGCAAAGAACGGGTATACTATCGGTGTTAAGACGCTACTTGATCATCTAGGTACAGTAAGTACTGATATAAATTATCAAATGTCGAATGGCATCACAGCGTTGTCGCTAGCAGTACAGAATGGCCATTCTGACGTCGTCCGGCAACTACTTTCGAAAAAAGGGGTCTCCTTGAACTTTTCGACTGGCAACCTGCCACTGTTATTTCAGGCCATCCAGAAAAGGCACATGGCAACATTCAAGCTTCTCCTAGAATACAGGGGGACAAATATTAACTTCGATAACGATGCCGGTGATACGGTACTTCTCTGGGCGGTACGGAACTGGCAGAAATCGGATGACGAGGGCTATTTATTCATCAAGCTACTTCTGGAGCATAAGAGTATCAACGTTAATTATGAGTCACCAGATGGCTCGACTCCGCTCATTTTGGCAATACAAAGCTGGGACGCAAGACTGGCTCAAATGATACTCCAACATGAAGCCGTGGATGTAAACTCTCGAAATACTAAAGGCTCGAACCCGCTATCCGAAGCTGTAAATTGGCTTTCAAAAATTTATGAATCAACAGATATAGTGCGAATGATCCTTGACAGGGACGGAATCGACATCAATCAGAGAGATGGTAACGGCAATACGGCATTGATGAACGCGGTCTGTCATAATAAGAGTGTCGGCATTGCGAAGCTGCTACTTCGGAAGTACAATGTCGATCTCATGTGCCAAAATCGACACGGCGAGACGGCACTGAGCTTGGCTGCAGAGGCTGGGCATTGTCGAATAGTTGAATTAATTCTTGAAAGGGATGGAATTGATATCAATCACCAAGATAAAAAGGGCGATACGGCCCTGACAAAAGCCTGCCAATATGGTCACCATGGGATGGTTCGGCTGCTCCTGAAGCAGGATGGAATCGATGTCAATCACCGGAACGTAAACGGCGATACGGCCTTGGCAAAAGCTAGTAGCTGCCGACACCCCAAAATTGTTAAGCTGCTACTTCAAAAGGATGGGATCAACGTCTTACCCCGGAATAACGGGGGTGAGACAGCACTGATTTTAGCGATTTGAAAGGGAGCACCGAAATTGTGAGGTTAATACTTGCTAGCAGCAAAGAGGGTATGAAGTCTGTCATGATAGGTGATACGTATGCCCAAAAGCCGCTCTTGATTGTGAATGCGAGCATTGCGAAGGGATCGTGGTATAATGATAATGTCGGACTCCTACATGAGGCAAGAGCGAAGCTCGAACAGTACTATTGCTGTAGTGAACGACCTTGCGAAACTACCGACCCAGAATTTAGCAGTTGGAAAGTTGATGATTCGGTGGTCCCAGAGCTCTTCTCGGAGATCGGCAAATGGGAAACGCATCTGAGGGCACATGGTCGAACTTCGGGAGTGATAGATCAGATTTGTGCGAGGGGAGTTGATACTGTGTATTGGGATGGGATCGATGGGTGTGAGAATAGAAAAGTGTATGTATAGAGCAAGGAGAGTGATGTTCGAGGAGGGGTGAAATTGATCAGTTCGTTTTTGATTTTATCTATCTCTATCAAGCTCAGATTCAATATCTATAGTGGTTTTTTAAATATATTCTTTTTCATTTAAGTTATCTTAAATATAGAGTGCTTATTATATAAGTTTTATAATAATATTTAACTATTTTTTCAGTGTCTGGAAAGAGCGGTAGATGTAAAGTGGACCAACTTCTAGATTATTAAGAAAGCTTTAAGTTAAATAATAAGAATCAAGTATAAATCAAACAGTGAGATCGCTTAACTTTCAGAGTGTTATCCGAGAGAGTGCTCGAGCTCCAACCCCTGAACCTATAAACGAGAACATAAATGTGGATCCGCATTGTAATAAATAATTACCTAATCACTGTAGGTTCTTTCGGGTAGGGGTTCTCCATTCGCGACTTCCTACGAGATGGCAGTTTGGGGGCCGCTGAAGCGGCGCAGCGAAAGAAGAGCCGCGCGATAAACCTTTATTTAACATCAAAATTTCCGTCAACGTTCCTCTTTTTCTATTCTTTATACCATCACCGCAGCCATCATGGCTTCCCCCCTTTCCAATGCTATTGAACCGTTGACAACAGCAATACTAGAAACCAACGCGCCTAGAGCTGCGTACGGACTGAATCATTCGTCTGGCTCGGCCCTCTGACGACAATTTAGACACCACCCCCTAGCTGCTACCAGACAACAACGTGGAATATGGGAACACTGTTCGCTCCGTACATTTACAATGCGGTGGGAGACCCAAAGATGACATGCTAGCCGTCCTTATATGGCTCCACATTAGTCGGCTCAGTCAGTCGTGCTTACTTTTCACCGGGGATATGTCCGAGTGGTTGGACCTCTGCACTCATTGCAGCTGGAACCAGCGGTAACTTCTATGGCACCAGGACCGCCTGCACGTCTTTCTATTCAGCCGGCGCTATCTTTACTAACGTACTTACCGTCGTGGTTACGAATGGTTTGTCAAGTAGCTCCTTAGTTAAATTTTCACTGTAACGCCGGGAATGGTCAGCTACCTGAAAGCTCTTGCTATTTCCATGTCTTGGGAACCCACTGATTTCCAAATCCTCGCCTTGCTTGCCGAGTCCACGATTTCACCTTTGCAAGGAATCGGAAGTGCTTCGACTACAGCGTCAACAGGTTCCGGTGCGAGATCTGTTTCTATTACGCCCTCTCAAACATCTCCAAATAACACCACGACGTCCTCGAATTCCGGGAGCACCTCGCCTACTACCACCCCCGGTACACCATCCTCATCCCTCACCTCAGGCGCCAAAGCCGGAATAGCCATCGGAGTCCTAATAATCGCCACCACCCTCCTCCTCTCCATCTTTCTCTTCTTCCGCCACCGAGGAAACCGCTTATCCCAAGCTGCCAGAAACGCAAACGTGGATGTTGATGCAGATGGAGATAGGGAGAAGTAGATACCGCCAAGGCCGGGAACGCATGAGTTAATAACGAAAGCTAATACGCATGAGATGATTACTAAGCATAATATTCCGGAGATGGAACCGCAGCATGAGGAGGGTGTGGTAGCCAGGGCCGAGGTTGATGGGACGGCAGTGACGGAGGAGGAGCAATTGAGGGGGAGGCATCAGCTTGAGACTTTTGGCCACAGCTCAACATCCATCCCAAACCCTCGAAACCAAACCCCAAATCTACCACCAGCAGGGCCCAGAAACCCAGCCCAAGCTAAAGTCCAACTACTAACCGACCGCATCTCAAAAACCAGAGAAGAGAAAGAAAATCTAACCGCAAGACAAGCGCAACCGGAGAACGAAGAAGAAGAAAGGAAAATGCAGTTGCTGAAAGATAAGATAGAGAGGATTCAGGAATTGGAGGATCTAGAGGAGCAGACTAAGAGAGAGATTTTGGATGCTGCTTTGAGGGGAGGTGGAGATGGAGGATAGGGTTGGTTTTGGAGGGGAAAGGGAAGGGGAAGAGGAAGGGGGGAAGGAGGGGGGAGAAGCGTGTATTGATATTTGGTTTTAGCAGGGGATTTTGGCAAGATATGATACCCCTAAATAGCGTGTATAAGAAGTAATTGTATAATGTTTTAATGTTAATAGAATACTATTTAATAATAAATCAAAAATCAATAACTGTCTTAAACGAACGTCCTTGACATACATGCTACAAACAGCTATGAAAAGGACAATAAAATAATAGTGATTTATTAGAGAAGATTTATTTGCTATTAAAAAGCCTTTCGATAATTCCCTTTTGCGGGCGTGCATGCTCGCAAACTAATATAGGTGAAATAGAAAATAATGATCACAGGTTAAAGACTAGTTTGTTAATTGCAAAAAGAGATTGGTTTAGTTTGAATTGTCTAGTAACTCTTAACTAATATACCTAACTTACGTGTAATTGATAGCAACCCAATAACTGTAAACTATTAAAAAAAAATAAAGGTAGACAGTATTAAAAATTATCAAAGACAAAACAAGCCTTAATCTAAGAAGAAAAAAACCTAGTTTTTTAAGCTCCCAAGTATAGCAAACAACAAACTTACAACCATTGTGCTTGTCAATTCAGGTCATACCAGGTAAGCCTTGCAGAGCAAAACAGCATGTTCACGCCCGTTGCGCTTGCGCGGTTGACGCTGCGTGTGTGCTACTTGTAAACTAGAAGCAGAGAAACAACTCTTCCGCAGCCAGGAGGCTTTACTCAAGCTGTTTCCTTACTCTCTATGCTGAGCATCCCTCATCCCTTCGTCACAGGTACAGAACTCGCCCTGATATAACATTCTTTACTTTTTTTGTAGCGTTATTCCGTAAGGGAGATTTCAATTGAGTCTCAAGCGCGCTGCCCTATCTTACTCCTGTATATAAAATTGCTGCTTTGCTTGAAATATGGGGTAAGAGAGCGGTTTCCCTTTCCGGGAGGTCATGAGTGACTAATCAGGGGCTGTCTGCTCTAGATATCTTTACTTCGAGTCTTCTTCAAGTTGAGATGAGGTCGTGGAAAAAGAGAGGAATATTGGAGACAGGCATTGCAGTTGAGAGGTGCGCTTGCTATACTATATAAAAGGATGTATTGCTTGAAAGCTATATATGATATTTCCTCCCCTAAAAATATGCTGGCAAAGCTTCACAATGCCTGTAGTCTTCCTTCTCTTATAGAAAAATGAGCGTCTTGTGATTCTGTGAAACCTGCTAGCTACGGTAGAGATAATAAAAGCCCACGATAGAAGTATTTCAATGCTGCTGCAAGCGACGCAAGAGACAAGATAAAACGTTCTGCTATCAGGCTGTCTCTCGGATTCACTTACTGGACTTGCAGAAGGACAAAGGTAGTAATCGAAGGATTTGAGCAGTTTTTCTTTCTTAGACAAGCTGGGCCAATTCACCTAAGAAGAGGCTTGAAGAATTCGAATCCACCAGTGAAGAAGGCAGGAGGAAGGATGCGGCCGCACTCAGTCTATTTAAGAAGAGTTAATTCGAGGAGACTTCTTCTTTTTTTTCTTTTTCAGCCAGCCAGATTCCTGTACAATATCTCCCCCGCTCCCATTAGGACCCATCAGCTTGCACTTGTCACTACTCTGCACCAGAATCACCTTGCACTTGCTGCCACTCCACCCGCTCCACCTTGCTCTTACTAGCAACACTTCAGATCTGAACAGGTCACTAACCCCATTTATCACTCTGAACAATCAAAAATATAACTAACGACAAAAGCAGGAGAAATCACCTACCTGTTCATCCCAACATCCACAATATATTCACCATGTCTCGCAGCAATTCATCTGAATGCTTGCCAACCCTTACCGACGAGCAAGATAATGTCTCAAGACTTGTGGGACATTCAACCACGGCTGCCCATACGGGAATTTTCTCCAATGAAGAGAATTCCCTTCCCTCCCATCAATTCAAAAGCTGTTTAGACGGCACCGACGACGATGAAGACGAGAATGAAGAGACCCCGCGCCCTCAACGATCTTCCCTCCGATACCCCCAAACTCCCACTTTCGCCCAAGGACCTTTCCCTCCTTCGGGCAACCCTCCCTTCAACAACACCGCTGAGCCGCGTACACAAAGTCCGTTCACCCCTTCCACAAACGCCGCCCAACCAGCCACATGGGATCGGTCCGGACGAAGAGCCTTGCCGTCCCGAGATATCACGGAATTATCTACGCAACGAGGTCGTAGGGTTTCGTCTGTTGCAGCAAGTGGCCAGGAAAACACCCGACCTGGTACCAGATCAGATCTCTCGAGGGTTCAGGAGGCAAGTCGACGCCTCCAAAATATGCTCATTGATGACGACGATCGACAGCTGCTTGAGCAGGATATGCGTGAGTTTGCGGAGCGTCGGGAGCGCCGGGAGCAAGCTGAAGCAAGTTTGGATGAGAATATGGCTTTGAATTATCCAAACCCTTTCGCCAGACGTGATCGCGCCTAGTCGCAAGGTGGCGCGTCACCAAATTACTTTGATCCGACCGATTTTCAGGCCCGAGTTCGCGACGATAGCCAAGACCGAGGTCGAGGCCAGGTTCGTGGTGGAAGCCTTGGTCGCGGTGGAAGTCGTGGCTGTGTTCGAGGTCAACGCCGAGGTCGAGTCCATCAAAGAAAAGGATCTCTCGACCGATCCGAGATGTTGGTCGACAATGCCGGAGAAGTCGTCGAGCGAGGGAACCCAGCTCAGGAGCCACCCCGCAATAACTAGAGTTCGGTTTGCGTTTCGGATTTTGCTGTGCAAGAGGGAGGATTTGGATGGATGACATTTGGATGCTTACTTTGTCATCTGGTTCCTTGGGTGATCGCAGTTCATTGTCCGGTCATATGTCTCTGCGTAGATTCTCTGTGTTTTTGGTTTGGATGAATTGGGAGTTGAGTTCGCTGGCTGACGGATGTTGGATGGAGAGTTTGGATGGTGACATCCGGGTGTTATCTTTTCATTTGTTTCTCTTGGAATTCATCGTGCGAGTTTTGGAGCTGCATAACTTCTCTTGGGTTTGAATGAATTGAGAGTTGATTTGGCAACCTGGACCCATGTTGGACGGAGAGTTTAGATGGTGGCATCTGGATGTTCATTTTTTAGTTTGTTTCTCTCGGAAATTCATCGTCCTATTTTTGGAGCTGCATTGCGTCTCTTGGGTTTGGATGAATTGGAAGTTGATTAATGAGCGGAATGCGGAATGCATTAGACGGAGCTTTTCGGTTCTTTCTTTTATCCGTTGCCGCTTGCTGGACAAGTCGGTCCTTTGCACTACTTCAACGGCGCTTCTCTGCTTTCCGGTGAGCACATAATAGATAGAATACACGTACTTTGAAGTTGTGAAGGTGTTGCTTGTATGATGTGATATCCGTGTGTGATTGTGAGGAAAGAAGCAGATGTTTGAGTTGAAGTGAGGTTGAGACGCACAGACCACCCGAATGCCCACGATCACGTGAAATGAAGATCGTTGGAACATCGGAACGTCCAATAGGGTTCCTTCCTGATTTATTTCGTTGGGAAAAATTAAAGTAAAAGTACTTTCGATGAAGTGAGGGAATAATTTCATTGGGCTTCCATCCTTCCACAACAATCAAAAGTCGATATTGCTTCAATATCAATGCAACATGTGCCTAGATTATCGGGCCCCATTTCGGAGCCCTCCGAAAGCCACCCCGGCCCAATCTCGCCAAATAGATTCTCCTCTTCCATCAGCCCACCTCAATCCATCAACATCCAATTCTCACAGCCTCTTCCGCATCATTCACGCGCGCCACACTCTTCTCGATTTCTTCTCCTGTCCCCGCCGATTTCCCTAGTTCTCCATCTTCTGGCCTTGTTTGTGTTGCTTATTCCGCCCCCTCTCATTGGGCGCTTTTCCTCACTCTCACCTCGCATCTCCTGATTCCAGCTCTGCACGTGAAGATATTCGTACGATGGGGACACAACATCACCTCATGATGTTCCGACCCCAGCAATACATTCCCAGTATGACCAAAGTAGGTACCGACCGTCTGTTTCCCACATGGTTGACAGCCGGATAGAGGCAGGTATATATTCCATGTTCCCATGCGTTTGTATGCAGCTTTCCTTTCTGCACCATAGACAGAACAACAGAACATCAACGCACCTCAACCTTTTTCAAATCACTACTCTACATCTCCTCTCTACTTAATAATACCAATCTCAACTTCTTTCTTGTACTGGTACTTTGTACAAACAAAAGTTATATAACACCTCTCCATTCAAGACAGCAAAAATGGCACCAATCAACCGAGCCTTCACACCCGCATTCCGCATGATGACCCAACGCCGGAGTTTGAGCCTCGCTCAGCGAGCTCGTCAAGCAATCCGAGATTTCGAGCCTCATCCTTTTGAGCGATATCCAACAACGACCAAGGTGGCAAAGGCGGATTGGGGTAGACAAGCACGACGATTGGGTGATGCTGCTATGTTGTATGTTCTCCTCGTTCCTTCAAGATAACGACCAGATAACTAATGGTTGAAACAGTTACTTCCCCGCCTACGCAATCCTTCTCGGCTGGCCCCTCCTCGCAGAAGAGGTGTTAGATGGCCGCATGGGCGATCTATAATTTTCTTCACTCGACTCGACTCACCTCACCCACTCCTCCTTTGTACGATATCACGATCACGACCGATTTGCTTCGTCTTGAGATGCGTTGATGGCAAATGGGAAATGGAATAAACAAAAAAATTGGGGATAGAGACCAGATGGATGGATGGTTCTCTTCTGGATTGTATATATTTTTGGGGATAAGCCTTTCGGGAATGCATGGCATGGAGTTGGATACGCATGGCGCGGGGTTTGGGTTTCTTTTGTTTTTTAAGTGCGGCGGGGGAAAGATAGAGTGATGCGTTCATGCAGGTGGATTGCTCCTCTTGAGATGGATATGACGATAGATCGATAAAAGAAAATTGAACATAATCGTCCTTACTTGAAGTGCCCATCCTTTTCTTCCCTTGTCTCCAGTTTTTTACCCCTCCAACTAAATGCACCTACTGTATGTGTTCACCCCTTTAACTCCTCGTTCCTTCAACCCCGCCTCTAGTAAGCTTAATTCAGCTCCAAGCTTCCAACCACCAACTCGTAACTCCCTTCTCAATTCTCACCATCAACGGGGATTAA
>JAAMPI010000251.1:0-47826 GCA_013054445.1 Cudoniella acicularis
TTTGTGAAGTGGAGGGGGGAGAGGGATAGTCAGCTTGGGGAGCCGAGGTTGTTGAATCAGGCGTTGCAGGTTAATGTTAGAGGTGGGCGGTTACCGGAGGTGACGGAGGGGGGAGATAGGTTTTTGAGTGTGCCGGTTAAGGGAGTGAGGGAGGTTTTGGAGGCTTTATTGTGAGATGAACTATTCTTTTAGGTTGGTTTGACCTTCCGAGGTGCAATGATTGGGTGGGTATTTGGTGTTTAGAGGGAGGCCTCTGGATTTTAAGAGGGTTTAGTTGCTCCTTAAATTGGGATCCGTCTCTCTCCAAATCATGAGATTTATTCTTACAAAGTCCGATCTCAAGCTATTCTAACTCTAGCCCTCGTACTCCAATATTTACAAAGGTCCTTGCCCCTCAGACCGTTTCCAGGCCTCTACCACGATGGAGCTCATAATACATTAAAAATAAACTCTCTGCTACTGTGAGATATTATTGCAAGAAGGCGATACGAATCTTATTTTGCCTTGTTTTAGCTCGTACCATTTGCTCTCTCAAAAGATTGAGGATTTATTTAGAGAATTTGAGGTGTTTAGAGTAGCGTCGTGAAACAGGCCTGGAAACGGTCGAAGGGATAAGACCTTATTATATATTCTCTCGGATCTTAGGTTTGGCAACGGGGTGGAGAATTCCTCTCAGTTCCATAGTCTTGAAACTTTCATTTCGCTTCCCCACCAAGACATTTCCTCCATTCCCCTCATCTCTCTCTATCTCTTTGCTACAAGAACCGACACTTCTGACTGCACATCTAAATTTATGAGCCACAACTCTGTCAACTGAGAGACTGGACCGAAGTTCTCTTCCAGGGGCTCTTTCCAGAATACTCATGTCAGTCATGAAAGCTTAGAACTGGTCCTATGGCCCTACAACGGGGCTCGAATCCTTTGTCGACGATCCTTTGGTGCTCTTTGATTGAATTTCTGACTAAGAAGTTTCGTTGTGACCTCACAAAAACACGTACTCGTTTTCTGGAAAAGAGCATTCGAAATCCTGGTCTAGAATTTCGAAGGCGTCCTCAGATTCGTCGTTCACGTCGATCCAGTCATCTTCATCGCGCTGCTCGAACCATTCACTCTGGATTTGGGCACCAAGCCGGAAGCCACGGGTGAGGTCTGTTGAGTCTTTCCTGGATATCCGTTCGATTTCGACTTGAAGAGTCGGGTCTTCCGCCTCGCTCGTCAATCCTGGTATAATTTTCGAAGAATCCGATTCTGAGTTAGAAACTGGCTTCTCGCCGTTGCAATAATAACTCTTATTTCCAACCTTAGGGTTTGGATCTCTCCTTTCCACCCTCCTCGACAAAACCCCCCTCTTCCTCCTCACCTCCTGCGCACCCCTCGCCTGCTTCTTCGTCGCCCTCCTAGCCTGGCTCTCACCATTCTCAGGCTTCACCAGCGGAACCACTTGGACTTGTCTCCCGCTCCTATCTAGCGTAACTACAGAGGCGGCTTTGACGTTATGCTGGTAGGCTTTTGGTGATATGCATGCGTAAGCGCACCAGATGTCTTGTTCTGAGAGGGTGGGGCCCATTTTCATCCTGCGGCGGTTGAGCCAGACCCAGTGTGAGTAGGGGAAGAGGGACTTATCCCAGGTTTTGTTGGTGGGCCAGCTGTGGATGGCCATGATGGATGATTTGTGTTGTGATTTTTTCTACTTTGGGTGTTTCTTTTTGTTTGGTTTGGGGGATGTCTCGACATGAATCTAGATAATTGTTACCTGATTGTGGAGATAGATGTTGGTAGGTTTGAGAAAGTAGAATTTGCAAAACAAGAAATCATGGTTTGATACTCGATTTTATTGAGGTATGCCTGTACTAATCGGTAGTGTACTAGTATGAGTCAGGCCGACAAGGCGCTTCGATCAAGACTGCGCCACTAAGCTTTTATGCTAGCTTGAGACTTGAGACAAGGCGGAATTGAGAACTACCCGAGCAAGATCGTCACTTGACATGTTTGGCTTTTGGGAAAATTTAAGACGGAATGAAAATGGTCAAGTGTCCAGCGGGGTAGACGGGAGGTCAGGAGGGGTTGCTGACTAAAACCTGTAAGCGAAATTCGACTTCCTCTCGAGGACGGATCTTGAAACCTCCACGATTTCAACCTCACAAATCAACAAATCTTAACAACTTCATGTCACTTTGCTGCTGCCTTTCACCCAGGCGTAGGGTTCCACCAGTCTCCCAATGTATATCCTCATTTCTGGCAAAATGGCACAATATTGCAGGAGTGCTGTACGTTGGTGGCAAGGTAGCGTCATGTGATCCTGTGTAACGATTAACGTGATTTTTAGGCAACGACATTTGGTCTGTTGGTATCTCCAACATCTCCCTTCGACCTCAAAATCATTTGAGATTCTCTTTATCCTAACACTAAATATAGTTCTTACCCCGCTCAGTGATGAAAGGACTTCCCCGTCTCACCCGCTGTTTTGTGGGTTTAACGACCCGAAGGGCTCAGAGATGGTTTCTACTTTCTCCCGAGTGTCGTCAAGTAGAGAAGCTTGAAAATTTAACGTTTGATTTCAAGCACGCATTTATCGCGAACTCCGACTCATGTTGGGATGCGTGGTCGAAGTTGGCTCGTCCAGAAATTCGCTCTTTCGGATCAGCAACCCAACGAAGGACACCGAAAATCCAGAAAGAATCAGCAAGAATTGAACAGGATTCGACAGGTCCTCATTGGCTGGATCTACTATCTAACGAGGTTATGGATCTTATCATCGAGTTCCTCATTCCTGAAAAATACGACGCAATAGCCTTGGCACTATCATCAGAGAGCCTATGGCAATTGGTACTGCGACAAATTCACTGGGAAAACTTGAAATATGCTGCGCCATGGGCTGGCAAGAAGCTAGCGTTTCAGGGCTCTTACTCGGTCGATTCTCCTCCATCGTTCTATGAAGATGGACTTGAATATGAAATCTTAGACCCTTTCCAGCATTCTGATGGAGGCATTCGGAATAATGGACAGCTGTTCTTCGACAAACACGAAGAGTTTGAGTCTCCTGCCACTATAAAGGACCAAAAAGCTGAGTGGGAGAAAGCGATGGTCGCATATCTCCCTGGATCTGGAATTCCGGAGGCTTGCCATGAACGGCTGAGGAAGGAAGTGAGAGGGCCCGATTTGTTCCCACGAGACATTCCATGGCTACTTCGAAATCTCACAACCCGCGAAGTCGTATCTGCAGATGATCTTGCGGACCCAAAATCGCAATCCTCAGAGAGCATGTCTCGAGTTTTGACACTAGACCAAATCCTTCTTATGCGTATTTGCTGGACAGATTTGTGGGACGAAGAACGAGTCGCCAATCTTAACATCAATCGAGGTATTTGGGCCGGTCACAAATTCGACATTGTTCCGAAACATATTCATGAAGTGGAGATAAATCTACAAGATTGGCGTGATGTCACGAAGGAAGTAGCATTGGAGGCAGGAACACTTCGAGAGAAAATTGGTGAACTGCCTCCTCCGGTTTGGCAGGCGTGATGAGCCCAGGAGCTAGATGACTCTAAAGTTGACTCTGAAGAATCATCAAGGAAGTGGTGATCACTGCCCCTCCACTCCGCTCGCGATTGCCAGGCTCAAGAGCTCCAACATAAAAATCTACATGGGATACTCTGTTAGAAAAAATTGCAAATTTGATATCTCATCTGCCAATGCCACCAATCCATCTGCACTTACGAGTGTAGAGCAAAGCTAGAGACACACACTCTCTAATCACACAAACTCCAAACCTCTCAGTCGGGAAGAATCTCACACATCGAGGATAAATATTCTTCCCGATACGACATGCAACGAAAAAAAACCCAACAAACAGGTAAGCAATCTTACCTCCTTCCCCTTTCTCTCTACCCCCTAGGAAGGAAAATCTATTTCGCCGCGCGAAGTGCAACAAGAGGGTGATCATCTCCACCTTTTGTTTGCCACCTTTCGTTTCAATTTCCCAGGTCCCTAGCTTAGCGGGGAAAAAGTATTATCCAGATTACTGGGGGGCAAAGTTGTTCCTCGGAGAGGAGAAATATTTTGGAAGGGGGCGAAAGGATAAGCGATATTGTTATTGTTACGATGTTTGGCCTTCAACGTTTGCTTGGAGTGGTTGTCGGTATGGGCAAGTGCCCTGGTAGTTGGTGTGCTGTTTTCTTGCTGTTTGTATTAAATGCTCTCTGCATATTACCTCTATCCTTGCCTCATGTGAGGACAGTACTATCTTGTCGGCAAAGCGCGTAAGCTGCATTTATTGTCGCGGCAGTCAAGATACGGCTCACCGTCAGTAATACCCGCTTCCTGTCTTCTACATTATTATCGTCGCCACATACTTTCACGATCTTCTGCTCCTTTTAATAAAACGCAACAAAGGCAAACAACTCCTCCAAACTCTTCTTCAGCCCTTACCAGGGAAGTATATACACAAGCTGATGGCTTGCACTTCAGAAAAAACACTCTCTATAATTATCTCATCGTCTTCATTAATCACTTTTACCCTCCTGTCACTCGGCCTCTTGACTCTCGGCTGGAATGTTCTAATTATATATTCAACAGCTGTAGGGTAGAAGTTTGAATTTTCTCATGACATGAAGCTTGAGAGTTGAGAGCCAACTCAGCTGATGGGAAGAGACCCGACCTTCAGGCAAGCTGGGCATCGATATTATCACTCTTCAAAGCATGAGCAAGAAGCTCTATAGTCACCTCCCTGCTGCAATGAAGTAGATGTCGGAAAGGGATGGGCCATATGATCTACTTCCCAATCTGAATTTCTGTTGAGCTTTTCCACAGGCTAAACAAGTTGTATGGCCTACTCGTGATCTTCATGTTTCATGAATTTATCTAGGGAAAGTAAATTTAAGATGAGAGATTAAAAACTTGCATGAAGCAAATTTGGTTAAAGCCAATAAGATGCGCAATCATATCTAAAGACGAGCCTTTATCAACCTTGCTAGACGACTCTCTAAATTTCAAATTCACTTCTTAATCTACTTTCTGACTTATTTCCTACTGTAGCTTTCAAATAATTTGATGCGCCTCTTGGCGCTTCAAAAGATTCGTCTCTAGCTTTCAGACTTCTGTAGAGAACACGCCGCACAGACATTCGTCCGACCCTAAACTTTACAAATATCGTTATCTCAAGGGGGTTTAATTCAAGCACATTTGTGAGTGTTTCATTTCCTGTCTAGTGACTCATTTACATTAAATGATTCAGTTAGCCTTTAGCTGCGCAGGCCTACTTTTTGGCTTGGGTCGTTGTTGAAAGACTTCGTGTCGTCATTGATTCAATGAATTTTAGGTGAGGTATCTAACTGTTTGACCAGGTGATCTAAATTACACGAGGGCAGCATTGTTATAAAAGTAAAAGTGAGTTTTTTGATATTTTTGAAAAGCTTAAAGAAACAGGAAGTGGAGGATTGATGAGTAATTGTTTCTACTATTAAAGTATATAATATATATTACCGTGCTTTAATGAATAAATTAACTAAATTTTGCTAAGATCGAGAACAAAATACTGAATCTGATTCCCAAGTGCACTACTTGTGTTACCTCGGGCTGCTAAGAGATTTCAGCTATTAATGCAAGTATTACCTAGGTATACCTCACTTTTTAAGCCAGTAGACAAAGTAAATTGTCTTAAATTTCTGGTCCAATATATTTAGCAATGTATTAAGTAAAGGAAAACATTTTTTCTATGTTCGATCTCAAAAGCTGCTCTTTATCAATTGACTTTCTTTGTCCACGTGGGATGATGACGAAGTTGAGACCAACCTGAACGCCATTGACGTCATAGCCGCTCCTCCCGATTTCTGCAAAAGTCCATGCCCACGCTTTATGGCAGATGTCGGCCGGCAGATGAGACGTGTTCAATGTTCTGCGACGTGCGCATGAAGCCATATTCATGTCCACGTCCAAAGAGAAACAGCAGCAAACCAACTCAACAAAAAACACCGTTCCCTTTGTTCCCTTCCAGCCCGGTTAAGTGGGTCCTCTCTCTCCCCCTCTACCTGCGCTATTTTAGCGCCTTCGTCGTCATTTGTTTGAACAGGATCCCTCGGGCTCCCTCCCACTGACACCGCCTTTCTGAAAGCTGAACACCTGCACCCTCTCCTGCAACAAGGAACAATCGAGTTTAGACTTTGTCCGCTTCTTCGCAGCAGCGCCTGCATGCATCCCACATCCCCTCCCCCTCGACCGTCAATGTCAATGCAGAACGCGTCGCCAACCGCACAGGAGTGACCCCTCGTGACTTGTGAACCTCAACCTGGTTGCAAGGCCAGGGAAGGAGAAGCCGGTCTCAAACATGGCTGACGCGGGTAGAGATGCCCGAAGCATCCAAGAATCAGATCTGCTCAATGAGCCTCAAAAGCCACAAACTTCTTTCTATCTACTGGGTAACAACTTGGACAACACGCCCTCTCCCCTATCTCAACCGAGATGGGTATCCAATCTACCTACAACATCACATATTGAGTTCTTTAAGGCAACCGATTGGTCATCAACACCCCTCGGGCCTCTCGAATCATGGGGGACAGCTCTCAGACTCTATACCCAGACAGTACTTACCAACTCAGAGCCTAGCTGCCTATACTGGTATGCGATTTTGCCCTTCTTCACTATCTTAACCCCTCTCTAACTCAACACAGGGGAAAGACACGAATCGCTGTATACAACGAGGCCTTCGCGCCTTTGGCCGGCAAAGCTCATCCGGGTTTGATGGGAGCCCCATTTGAAGTAGGCTTCCGAGAGATATGGCATCAAATCAGGATATTATTTGATTCTGCCGAGGAATCCGGTCTGGCGGTGGATGTGAACGAGTTTCAGCTCATCGTTGAACGGAATGGGTTCACTGAAGAAACATACTTCACTGGGAATTTCAACCCTGTGAGGAGTGACTCCGGGAAAGTTGAGGGGTTTATCAACTGTACTCATGAAGTCACTCGGCAGATTCTGAGTGATAGGAGAACTGCAATGCTGAACAGTATGAGGGTCCCGACAGGGCTGCATCACGGATCCCTTGCAAGCTACGTCATGCCTTTCCTCGTATCGAACAAATTGGATATCACCATGTCGCTCTTCTACGAGGTGGACGAGGAGACAATACCCGGCACATACCAGTTGCGACTTCGCGGCCAGATTGGCGTGCCACATGGACATCGATTGGCACCGGATAATGTCGACCTTTACAGCTCAAATGGTATAATCCCTCTTTTGCGGAAAGCCCGGGCAGAAATCATAACCGTGCCTGCGGATGATCTTTTTGAGGGTGTGAATTGGCAAGGATTTGGCGAGCCAAGTCAAAACATATCGATTCTGCCGCTTTCGAGTGCTGGGAGGCTTTTTGGCTTTCTGGTCGTTGGGGCTAACCCACGCAGGCCCATCAACAATGACCATCATCAATTTATGCGCGATCTCTCATCAAAGGTCTCGTCCATCGCAGCTTCCATCATAACAGTCGAGGAAGCGAAACAACGGGCTGAACGACTGGAGAAAGAGCTCGCAGACTCTGAAAAGCAAATTCGGTTCATGGCGCAGAATGCGTCTGTTGGGATGCTGCATTCTTCGATTGATGGCACCATGTTGTGGGCAAATGAGGAGTATTATAAGCTTACTGGCCATACTGGAGATGACGAGGTGTATAATAGAGCATCATTCCTAGATGTGTACGTCCAAGAAGATCACCCAAAAGCGCGCGATGCTTGGCTTCGGTTACTTAGTGGAGTACCCAGTGTGTCGATAGAATTGCGCCTGAAAAAGTTATTCACGCCACCGACTGGCGATCCAGAACCGTCTTGCATTCTTTCGCATTCATTTCCATATGTCGAAAATGGCGTCGTCAAATCAGTCAGTAAGTACCCTTGCATTGAGAACATGGCCACTGCTCGCCTTTTTGAGCATGTCTCCATGTGGATGTGTTGAGATGCTATTGATTCCAACAACAGATGAGAGTTTCACTTTTGCTTTTGGAATGCTAATTGCGGTTTTAGTGACTTGTATGTCCGATATCTCTGCATTGAAGTGGGCCGAAAGAACCGAAGCACGAAAGGCCCTTGCCGCCGCTGAAGCTAAGGAGCAGGAAGATTTCATCGATACTGTCTCACATGAAATGCGCAATCCTTTGAGTGGCATATTGATGAGTGCTGACATTATCGCTAAGTCTCTGACAGAAGTTCAGTCAAAAGCCGTCACCGTGGACACTCTTAAAGATGCCTTGGAAAATAACGTGGCCAAGGCTAAAATCATATTGAAGTGCGCAAAGCATCAGAAGAGAATAGTTGATGATGTTCTCAAATTGTCCAAGCTTGAGTACCAATTACTATCCATCACACCTTGTCCGATGCAAGTTCCCGAGATTGTCAAGTCGTCGCTCGAAATGTTTGAATCAGACCTCGTGGCAAATGGGGTCAAGACATCAATCACTGCCCAATCCTCTATTTTCGAAAATCACATAGACTGGGTCTCATGTGATTCCTCTCGCCTCACGCAGATCCTGACGAATTTCTTGACGAATGCTATCAAGTTCACCAAAGGGAAGGGTGTGCGGGAAATCCACGTCATTTACGGCGGAGTGACTTCGAATCCACGAAGCGCTTTCCCAGCAGAAATCCATTGGGCTCCCAGTGAAAGCAAAGCTTCACCAATAATGTTTTCTCGAAAGGCAGATTTAGGTCAGCAAGTTTTCCTGACCTTTATGGTTAAGGACACGGGCATAGGCATGACCCCAGAAGAGATGCAAAGACTGTTCAGCCGGTTTGAACAAGCGAGCGCCAAAACCTCCATCAAGCACGGCGGTTCAGGCTTGGGGCTGTTCATATCGAAGAAGCTTACAGAGAAACTGGGTGGTGAGATTGGTGTCGCGTCGAGACCGGGTGAAGGGAGTACATTTGTGTTCTATGTCAAGTCACAACGAACAGTCGCCGAGTCTGCAATCAGAGAATCCCCTGGTCACAGAATGACCTTATCAAGATCGTTCTCAAATCCAATCGACAACGACTTCACTCCCGCGGCCGACCTCCATCATATGTACGTGCTGTTGGCAGAAGATAACGAGATCAACCAAAAGATCTTAGCTGCGCAATTGACCAAAGCAGGCTGCATTGTCGAAGTAGCGAACAACGGATTAGAGGCACTTGACAGAATAAAAGAGAGCGATGCCTGGCACGAGAAGGAGAAAGGTGGCAAGCGCCTCGACATAATCCTTATGGACTGGGAGATGCCGCTCATGGATGGCCTAGAATGCGCTCGGAACATCCGAAACTTGGAGCAAGCCAAGCAGCTGACACGGCATATTGAGATCATCGCCACGACTGGGAATGCAAGAGACGAGCAGGCTGATACCGCTCTTGCTAGTGGCATCGTAAGTTTCTCCCCCTCATCACTCCATCCCGTTTAGTATATCATAGAATTAACAGGAATCAGGACGCCGTCATCTCCAAACCCTTCGCAGTCTCGGACCTCCTCAAAATGATGCGCGAGCGCCTTTCCATAACTGACGCCCGCCTGCGCGCTTCCCGGACTTGGAGCTCCCCCTAACAGTTACTGTGTTTCTCCTCTATTGTTTCAAAGTTCCAAGTAGGAATATGGTTTTGATGAGCTGATTGATGATTGATCATACATGCCATTTAGAAGGAAAAAAATTACTGTTACTAGAGAGATAGGTGTCGACGGCGACTACGACGCGAAAGGTTATAAAGCAAACGGCATACATGCACATACATATGCACATATTAGGTTTGAAAACAACGACATATGACATAAGATGAGATGAGAGATTAGATACCCGGCACACATTTAGATGCCATGCCCTGCACGCGCGTGCGAACAAAAAAGCAAAAGTCGACGTAATGTTTGATTGATTGATGTTACCGTATCATATGAAGATTGGGTTGGCGTTTGGTGTGGGGTGGATGAAATGTTTATATGAATAAAGGCGGTGGAAGGGGGGTGGATTGGATGATCAAAACAAAAGTGGTGTTGAGAATGAGGACTGGACTTAGGTGAAACAAGAGATGGATGGATATCCCCAAGCCATTGCATTAATTGAATTGAATTAAATGGGCTGTTGGCCAATTATTAGATTGGTTAGATGATCTGTTACTTAAGTGTGTATGTTAAATTAGTTGGGAAAATTCATCCACCTCCTTGATTCATGATGAGTATAGTGAGTGAGCGTGGTGTGGTGTGGTGTGTTGATGACTTGTGTCTTTTTTTGAATGATGATGATGCGGTGAAAAGTTTTGATTCAATTCTCTCTTAAGGAGTCTTGGTGATGTAAATAAGTAATTGTGAATGTGAATGTGAATGTGAAAGAATGGGTGTGTACTGTACCTAGGTGTAGCTGTAGGTGTAGTTAGCACGTGCTACCTATTCTACCTATCCATCCATCAATCTATTTCCCACTCAGTTTTCTCCAACGCCTTCCTTGCCTTAGCTTTTCTAATCATCTCTCAGAGGTAGCTAACTGAGTAACGGGTCAGATTAGTGTTCAACACCAGCCGTCGTCGCCGAACAGTCACTCAGTCACTCAGTCGGTCGGTCGGTCAGGATTGCAAATTCAATTTTGAGTCCGGACAGGCTGCGTTGTATGAAATATAAGGGGGTGGTGGGAGAGAGCGGGGAAGGAGAGGAGAGGAGACGCGATGAAGAAACTAGACAAATGGGGAAAGGGTTGAAGAGGGAGAGGAAGGGAGAGGAAGGAAGACAGATTGTAGCCGATACAGTGTCCGGTGGCCTACGGAACTTCCTCTTCTCCCCTCTCAAAACGAAGGTGCCTTCTTATCATCTCCTTGTATGAGGAATTGACGAGGCTTACGGATAGACCAAAAGGACACTTACCGAATAAGACTTACCTCTTACTACCTATCCCTTTACCTAAACTTAAAAATAAGACCCCAACCCGACGTTAGGATATGACTGCCTGGAAATAGTCTATATCAAGCCACCAAGGATCAGTTCCGTGATCAGCATCAGGCCTCAATACTTCTCACCCCGCACCAACTACACCTCTATCCGAGTATTGAGGCTCAAACGGTAGTTTCCGGTGAAGGAATGATGAGCGGTGAATCCCGCGTCGCTGCACGGTTCACACAAATGATTGATCGATGTCTTGTATGACGTGCCAGCGCATCGGGGTATCCCCAACAGCAGAGCCTCATTATGGATACCGGCACAACACCCCACAGGGGAAAGGAATTGCACGAGCCACGCACAAAAAGGTGTTCCAGTTGCCCTGACGTATTAGAATTTCGGTATAATGTTGGGAAGTGAATTTTGTTAGCGCGAATGTATGAGGTGTCGTCGAATCTTGAAGGAGTCCAGCAATTGGGCGCCTTTAGTGCGGTACTATTGGGCTGAATCTTTTGATAGGTTCGGCTTTCAAATTCCAGACTTGGAAGTCATTTCCATGGCGAAGCCACCAACTTCCCGCATGATCGGTACCTCGTTCGGCTCGGTGACGTGTTTTACACTGAAGTAAAGAGGGATCGACTTTCGAGAGGTTGGGCCATGATGAGTAGCCGATAGGAGGAAATGGGGGATCTGAATACGGTAGACGCCTCCTACGCGTAGAGTCTCGGCTTTGTCCAAGCAATCACTTGACTCTCGCACACCGCTGAGAAGAGAGTCCAGTGACCAGAGAATATCTGCCCACACTTCCATTGACGCTTGGACACATCATCACTCAAAGTTGAATAAAAAAGTGTGAAATCTTCATGATATGTACTGTATGAAGAGCGCCGGCCCAATGAACTGACAAATGCTCGGGGGACTGGCCAGTAGCTTGCCAGAGCTTACACGGTATGCTGCCACCGATATCTGAACCCAGTAATCCTGCGATGACTACACCGCAAGCAGAGATTCGGAATCAGCATCGGGGAGAAGCCAGCTGACTATCATGCTGGAGAAGGACCCTCAAGAGGCCAATCAATTTTGAGAGATACACATTTTCCCTTCGATATCGTTATCGTGCATACGTTTGACAGGGTGAAACTTCTAGTGCGCTTCTAGAATAGTGGAGAATGCGACGTTGAGGCTGCGGCCTTCGCCTTGTCTCTGGGGACTGCATGTGTGGCGCTATAGAAAACTCTCCGACTGGTAAGCCAGACCTGGGGTAGCCCTTCTGTCAACCAACCAGACTTAATGCCGCATCGATGGCTTTCCCGAAGTGTAGCATTAAGGGAATTGTAGATTCGCTATTGGTGTTCATCTCTCAACAAGAGGGCTTGTCAGCTGGAAGCTATCTGCACGATAGGCTGCTATAAATGTTTTTGAGTGGTGTCAAAGTCAGGACATTGCACGCACCACGTTGAATTGCATGAAGATAGCTTCAATCGAAGAGGACCGTGTTGCTTCAGGGAAGTTGATCCAACCATGGAAGCATGAGCAGGAGACTCTGCATGTAAAACGTTGTACCATTTAGTTGCGTATTCTCGTCCTAGCCCATATATACAGAAGGCAGTCGAAGGGTCGTTCATGGAGATCACACACCAGTCCAGCAAACTTACAAAAGCAGATACGTGAAAATCCAGAAAGACAGCAATAATTCGTGAAGGCTCTCGTCGATAAGGATAATTCAGATTGCTATTTGATTAGAATGTCGGACATGGCGGTTAATGGATCCGCTTCAGAGTGAGGAATCCCAACTTCCAGGTGCAATCTGACAGCAAATTTTCTGTGTGCCTATTGAATGCTAATGGCAGTGTTGCCTCTAGTTGCCATGACCCAACTTCAAGACAAGCCGACGAGATTTCGAATAATGAGAGGGTATCCCAAACTGCTGCACTTGAGGCTTACACCCGAACCGACGAATCTCACGAGGTGGTTGCACTCGGATATGGAAATGCTGATTCTGAGAAGGCGATTCTTTGCCATACGAAGGAAATGAAGGACAAAATCAAAGAGACAAGCAAAATATTGCTGTGAGGTCCGCGAGAAGTGGCCGAGTGTACAAGGTGCCGTGTAAGATCTATAGGAAGCAGACTTCTTCTCAAATAAGGGGTCTTTGGCTTGAGCGGACTCTCAGCATATGTGAATGAGTTTTGCTGGACGGGAATCTGCGAAATGGTCACTTGCCCACTCTTGAGGCTCGAGTCCACTTTGAGAATAATTTAAAAGTCTTTGCCAAATCTGCGTCGCGCTGTTAGCAAGCGCCATCATACGTGATATAGGTTGACGAAATCCCGAACGATTGAACTTCTAATGCAATCCATTGGTAACGCTCTAACGACTTACTTGCTCCTATGCGTGCCCATCTACTCTGCTTTCATCTCACCATTAACTCCTGTCGTAATCTGAAATCTTTATTCATGGGCGTGACTTTACCCCGTGGACTTCTTTGGCAGTTCTGACCTCGACTTCTCCGTTCTCCATACCGAAATATGCAGCGACCGGCTTTTGACCGCCCCCCTCCTCGCCAGCCGCTGCAACTTGGATGCCGTTCCTACCATGGAAAAGGCCGACCTCCAAAACTCCCACAATCCTCTTTAATCTCCTCCCTAAATTATGAACTTCCCAAGTGCCATGCTCGCCATCGCCATGATCTCCGTGCTTAAGATCAGAATGGAGACCCAGAGGAGGAAATGGAGCATCGATGATCCACATTCCATTGTCTGTCACCACGGGCCCGGCCTTTGCACTACCTCCTTGTCGAATCGTAGGATCAGGAGATCCAAGAGTGATTAGAATTCGTTTAATGGTTGGGGCTGCTAATGGAGCGATTTCGATCGGAATTGTCTTCCACTTTGTCAAAAGACGTGGTTGAAGTTTTCGGGAGTCTGCTGCTATCAGTTTGGGGACTAATTCACGGAGAAGGACAATGTTACCAGCAACACAGATAAACTTCTTCGCTGCTGTCGCCACCAGTTTTTCCTGGAAGAGACATGCTCCACCACCTTTAATGCAATTGAGCTCCTCATCTATCTCATCTGCACCGTCAAAGGCCACGTCAAGACTTTGACGTTTTCCCTTTAGGCCCAGATCCTGTAGGCCGGTTGCGACATTGAGGGCCGAAATACCGTCCATCTTTATATGACCTACTTCAACTGGGGGTAAGGCATCAATACTTCCTAGGGGAAGCCCAGCCTCAATGATCAATTGCTTGCTTTGATCACCTGTGGGAATGAAGACCATTTTTGAGGTGACCTCCCTTCCCTTGGCAGCAATTGCCTCAACAACGTAAACAACTGTGCTACCTGATCCAATTCCGATATATTTGTATGAGGTATCGAAGTGGTCCTCGACTGCTTTGTATGCAGCTCTCCGTTTCGATGCCTCGACTGTAGAAAGGGCTTTTGGCTCTGCGAGAGGTGCTGCATTCTGGGACGCAAGCACAACGGGGTTGGACGTCGCCATTGAGGATATATTTCGGAGGGATTGTAGGTTGGCAGAGAGTTTTTCAGCTCTGAAAACCGTGGAATTTGATTTGAGGGGAATTTTGTTTCCCCAACCCCGCGGAGGCTTTGTTATGACTTGGTTCCCGAGCTTTCCCCTGAACGAAGCAGGATAACTGCTCAGGCTAATGGATGCTGCGAATATCTTTAATTGCGTCGAATGTCGGCTGTTGGAGGAGAGGTAGGACGTGGGAGATGAATATCTTTGATTTCGTAAGAAGAATCGAGAGGTCGATTCCATCAACACTTGAGAGAAGTTGGGTGGGAGGGTAGGCTGTTGAGAAGTCCCTTGCTTTTTTGATATGCCCGCGGACCGATTCTGGCGGGGTGAATCTGCTGCTGATTCAGCCAGACGCTTTAAGCTAGCCAGCTACGGCTAGCACCAATATCACGTGCTGATAAGCGCTTCAAGTTGTGGTTATCGTATCACTAGGCGTCAATGTTTCTTGTAACTTTAGGCCTCTAGCAACCAAAACCACAACCACAGTCTCTGCGCCCTCCATTAACCATTGAGCAGCGAGAATTTTTGCGGAATACTACACGAATTTCTGACCTCAAGACGCGCTGTTCACCTTCCCCAGCCTCCTTGCGACTGACCCATTACGGCAAGATGACCGAGGTCATTGCAGACCAAACACCTCCGATCCTGCATGGCCCTTCTGACAAGGAGAAGAAGTATGACAGGCAGCTGCGGCTATGGGCAGCAAGCGGGCAGCAAGCACTCGAAGATGCGCATATTCTCTTACTCAACTCCGGCTCAGGGACTGTTGGAGTGGAGACTTTGAAGAATCTCGTTCTTCCAGGTACGTTCAGACAGGCAACTGCGCAAAGCTCAACTAAGTTTCTTCTAGGTATTGGCAAATTCACAATTGCGGACGATGCCATTGTTAAGGAAGCCGATTTAGGAGTCAACTTCTTCTTAGATGAAGATAGTTTGGGAAAGTCCAGATCAGAAAGCTGCATGAAACTGCTCCAGGAGCTAAACCCAGATGTTCAAGGTGATTGGTTTCCGCGTAACAAGGTAGGAGAGTTATTTCCCTACAACCCTCTAAACACTGCTGATTCAGACGCGCTCAGGATGACACTTTAGACGCCTTATTCCACAATTCTCAAAAGTTCACCCTCATTTTATACACACTCCCAATCGAGACGAAAACGTTAGCATTTGTTCGAAAATATACGGACGAAAATAAGACCCCTCTCATATCGATACACTCAGCTGGGTTTTACTCCTACTTCCGCCTTCATCTCCCTGGAACTTTCCCAATAGTAGACGCTCATCCCGACCCCACAGCTACCACGGATCTGAGGCTTCTCACACCATGGGCAGAACTGTCCGAATTTGCAACTGATCTTACAAAGGACTTAGAAAATCAGAGTGCACATGATCACGGCCACGTTCCATACATTGCTCTTCTTTTGTATTACCTATCAAAATGGAAAGAAGCCCACGGGGCACTGCCTTCAACATACAAGGACAAAAGGGCATTTCGAGATACCGTGACAGCCGGAATGCGCACAGATATTCCAGAAGGTGGAGAAGAGAATTTTGAAGAAGCTGTAGCCGCGGTGTTGAAGGCAATTTCCTTGCCATCTTTATCAAGCTCCGTAAGAGAAGTGTTTGACTACAAACCAACCGAGGTAGGTATTATTCTCAAGCTGCGAACTTGGCATTGCTAATCGTGTTAAATTTAGGCGGAGGCTGCTTCAAGCTTTTGGATCATCGCTGATGCTATCAAGCAATTTTACAAGAAGCACAATGCTCTTCCTCTGCCTGGTTCTGTACCCGATATGAAAGCCCAATCCACTGTATATGTTCGGCTTCAGAACATCTATAAGGCAAAAGCTCGTCAAGACGTTGCAGAGGTGCTTGAGACTGTCCAAGACAATCCAAGTGGCAAAGGAATTGAGATTGCCGAGGTGGAGACTTTTTGCAAGAATGCCGCTTTTATCAAGCTTATACACGGCACAAGCTCATCTCCACCTAGTTTACAAGAGATTGCAAGTACGTGAATGTGACCAGGTCAAAATGAGAAATGCTAATATAGAGAATAGACAAGGAGTTTGAGAGTGACGAGAACGTGGAATTGACAATGGCGCCTCTCTCCTTACTCCCAATATACCTATCGCTGAATGCAACATCACATGTGCTTTCAGCAACTTCGTCTGATGTTATCGCCACAATCAGCAAAGTCATCCCTGACGCCAAGTCGAATCCTCGCCTTCTAAAGGCTGCCGAGGAGGTGGCTCGAGCCAAAGGTGGGGAGTTGCACAACGTCTCTTCCTTGACTGGCGGAATGGTAGCGCAGGAAGTGATCAAAATAATCACCAAACAATATATACCCATCGACAACACGTGCGTGTTCGACGGAATAAACAGCAGAGCGCAGATATTGCGAATATGACCACGACTGACGAAATTTGGAGACGAGGAGGCAAATCGATGAATTGATGAGAATTCTGCATTACGACGTTGCCTGGACTTTGAAGAATTACGATCAACGACCTCAGCCAAGGACTTATATTGCGGAGCATCGAGATAGCGGATAGGAAATTCGTGGCATTGGGGTCATTTGGACGTACCTCAATATAGGATTTGCATAAACCCCACAAATCCAATATAAAACGCCTCATCACATGAAGCGCATCTACTTTCGTGCGAGAGCAATCTACTTACTGATAGCCAACCAGGGGTTTCAAAAGAAAATCACGTCCTTCTTGACCGCTCATTCGCCACAAGCCAATTTACTTTTTCAGCTTAAGTGAGCAGCTACAAATTGCATGCGTCTTCAACTAGAGGCCATTCCTGTCACATGTGGCGTCCTTCGTCAAAGCACGTGTCAGGCCACATCAATGCAGTCTTTACTCTATCCAACCCCGCCATTTCGTTCTCGCTCGATCCCCGCACTTCCCCCAACTTCTCCTCAATCTTCTCCGCCTTTACCAAACTTTCAATGCCTCCATCTCCTCTTTCCCCGACCCTCTCATTCTTCCTCTACTTCAGTATCTGTCGCGCTGCGTTATAAGAGGATATACACGGCAGCGCGAATTAAGGCGAGGCTGCCGGCCCGCTTTCCAAATTAGCCATAGTCCCTCGTATCTTTCCATCGAGACGTGCCTCCGAAACCGAAGTCTTTGTCGGTACCAAGTCTCGTCTCGAATGAAATTCTCTTATTGGTTTGCACGGCGGCCCCTTGCTCGAAAATTCTCCTGCCCCGCGTTGGGGAGGGACCGCTTATCGTGATTGTCCCCTTTTTTTGCTTTTCCCCAGGTTTTGAGGCGCGATAGCCTGAAGTCGTTGGCCGGCCCTCGGCAGACTCGGTCGCGATATGGAGGAGCGCCACGACATTCGGATAGGGGCTCTGGCCTGCCACCCGCTGGTGAGGGGCTGGGGTTTGGGGCATGGTGCACACGGCAACACCCCTGAGCGCTATGCATGCGAGCGATCCTTGGGGACAGGGAGAGACATTCCCTGCTTCGGCGAGCGAGATGATCCGGACGCACAGGGGCTTGGGCCTGCTGGCCGCAGGGGTGCATGATCTTAGCGGGGAGGGTGCGGAGGACCCTGGGGATCCCTGGGGATCCCTGGGGAATCCCCGTGGGATAATGCGTCTTGGTCGGTGTTGAGTGCCGTTAGGGTTATGCGAGGACGCAGCTAGGGCATAACCGAGCAACATGCATATGTGCGTGGTTGAAGAAGGGGATCCGGATTTAAGTGCTACCGGACTTGCGCAAATCTGGGAGTCTCTAGGATTGGATAGGGAAAAGCGACAAGAGGATGCTTTGACATGAGGAAGATCTGGAAGTGAGGAGCTGACGGTGAGGAGGTGTACGACCAAGAGTTTTTCCTGATTGTTGAATGAGCAGACAGGAGTCAGCAGAAACGACATGATCCCGTGGCCGTGGCCGTCGATAACCGGCGCAAGAAGCATCTTGTTCATCGGTACCAAGCGAGAGCAGAGAAGAGACTTGCGGGACAAGCTTTGTTGATGGGAAAAGGGAGGGGGTGGGGAGCACGAAGAGGCAAGTCCGAACCCCGATGGGATACATGCTGATGGTGTAACCTACGCTTTTTCTGGCTTACTATTGCAAGTGCCCTTTCGGCCAATAATGATGTGCAAGGCAATACTGACAGTTATGCTCTTTAATCTTTGTTCAGGCCTCAGCACACTGGCGCAAACCCCACATGCTTCAACTCTGGTACTTCAGCTCCACATAACTCAAAAGTAACGTTAGCTCTTCATCGTGCATCGAAATATCGCGAGAGGCGCTGTGCGCAGTTACATTACGATTACGGACTCCAACTGCATGAACATTTTTCCCGCCGACCTGCATTCCTGTTTCTCTTCTTTTCATCGATGCTCTGGCTTCAAGCCATCAAGCCATCAAGCCATCAATAGATCGATAGTTTACTGTTAATGGATTGTGGGCTTGCTTGCCGTGTTTCCTTTCATGCCATACTAGGCAGCAGCATAAGTATTATGCTGCAAACAAGCACTTTATTCCACAGTACTTACAACATGCCGCTAGTAGGCTTGCCAGTGCTACACTGTAAAATAAAGTAAGCTTTTTCATCTCAACACGCAATCTCGGTCCGCCCCGATGAATTTCCCGCTGCCAATCCCTTTTTATCCATCGTCTCGACTCCCCACACTTCACTATTTCCAGCACCACCATCTATCTATTTCTGATCCCGTCGGGCGGTACGGTCGGTAGTGAAGCCATCCCAACCGCACTCCCCATCGCAGCCGTATGTACTGCACATCATTACTGCCTTCCTCTCAGAGGATTTCATGCCCAAGCCACATCTCATTGGAAATATCCGTCGCATCTCGATCCCTACGAGTCCGTGGCTTGAAGGCTTATGCTTATCCTTCCTTCGCCCCTATCCCGCATACGGTTACCATACCCCAACCCCTCTCCCTCTACGAGAAAAGCCATGGCGGATTCGTGCCACCTTCGTTTACAAGCACTTCCCCACACTCTTCCAAATTTGTATCCATCCCGCATCCCGATCTCCTCTCATTCCTAAAACCTTGACTAAAGCTTCACTCCCTTTTTCCTTTTAATTTTACACGCGAGACACGCCCCGATATCTGACTATTTTTCCTCTCTCACACTGAACATTGGTAGTTCCAACAAAGTGATGACGAATAGCCTAAATCGGTTAACCCCCGCACCCCTTGATTTTCCATCCCCGCCCCGCTTCCCAACGAGCCTCACGTTGCAGCAAGCATCGTGACCCTCCTTTTCCCCAGACCTACAAACCTTCGTTCCCCACACTGTACTATACAGTACAGTACAGGACTCCCCAGACACGCGTGCCATATCGTATCGCCGTAAAATAAAATATATTGCTGCGAAAGGGGTATACGTCAGCCAAGGTACTCTTGCCTCCTTCCTTGCCTGCCTGCATAGTACTGGACCTCGATTTCAAATCCAGTCAGAAATAATTCGCTATCGCCCCCAATAATACCCACACGTGTACAGCACTTTTCGGCAAGAGGTCACAAAACATAACATAAGCCTTAGCAGGTCTCAGCTATCGATATCGCTTACGGCACGGCGGTATAACACGGCACGGCAACGTATACGTCGGTACTGTAACCTTCCGCCGTCCGTACATTTTCCTGGTTTTCTCTCAGCCCAAACCAACGCCACAGGAAAACCAGAAATATCTCGAAACTCAAATAAAAGAGCGAAAAGGGAAAAGGCCCACAAGCCACACCCACAAGCACACGGCACATCATGCCACGGACCACCATCGGTGCAGGCACATCGAAAAATGGAAAATGTAGACGAGGGCGTTTGTCGCTTTCGGTGTTAGCGGTGACCCCTTTTGTGAGCATATATCATGTCAGGTTATTAAGTGAGGTGAAAGGGAGGGACAGTAGGTAGGTGCAGGGGGGTTATGTCGGTATCGGGAGGGTGAATATGTGCTTTTTATGGTTAGTTATCATTTTTGGAGGACTTGCCATCGGTCAGTGAGTGATGCATGTGTAAATGAGTGCGTGCGTGTGAGCGAGCAGGTGGGTTTTGGAGGGTTTAGGAGGTGGCTGGTAGTTGCGGGTTAATCAGGAGGATTATGTATGACCATATGTACATGTACATACATGTATCTGGGGTATCTACCTACAAATTTGACTGGAGTGAAGTGCTTGCTTGCTTGCCAAGCTGTCAAGTTGCCCGAGCAGCGAGTCAGTGAGTGCGTGAGTGCCGTGTGGGAAAGGGAACGGTACCGAGATGCGGAGTCTGGAGAAGGGGTGCATGTACCGTACGGAAAATAAGGAAACAAGGAGAGATACAGGTACCTGGCTACTGCAGACAGTACAGAGTCACAGCGGTGATGTGATGTATGTGAGGTGGCGGGAAGCGGTGATCAGAAAATCACTACCTTTGCGTTATGCTATGCTATGCCATATCGCATCATGCCCGGACGGAGACGGCAGAGATAGGGCAAGCAGGGGAGAGACAGAACGTCAGAACCTTACTTTGCGCTTCCCGTACTTTTAGTACATGTAGCAATGCACTGTACAACAACGGTACATGACATGTACCGCGGTGTGGAGAATTCTGGGGGGATTTGTGGGGAAGAAAAGAAGAAAAAACAGGGAAGGAAGAAAAACGTGAGCAGACTAACGGTGAGGGAGCGAGGCAGGGAGAGACCCTCGGAGATAAGGAGAAAATTTCTTCCTTCCTGCTTCTTTTGGGGTCCAGACTTACTTGGCTGGCGGGTCTTCTGCGAATTCTGGGGTTAGCGTCCCACATACGTGTTATGTATATGTGTATGTACGTAGGGTAGGTCGGGGTACATGTACAGGTGGTACAGCGGGCAACAGATTACAGTACATGACAGTACAGTACGGTACAGTACATGATCGAGACGCCTCGAAAGGAAATCATGCTATGCACCTTTCTCCGTGTTTCCCAGAAATTCAGATGAGGATATGAGAGCATGGCAGAGAAACCTTGGCGTGATTGGGTTTGCTGCCGTGTAACTGTCGCAGGATTTCCTGTGCGTGTTCTATGCTGTCCTTGGAATGTTATGTACGTACAGTACTATATGTATGTCTGTCACATGTATCGCCCTTTCGTTTTAAACAGCGTCTTGGGGGCTGTCACGAGGACGATGTAATGTACATCGCTTCCACACAGGAGTGATGTACCCTCCAAGTATGTGTGTCGAAAATCAGGATCATCTTTCGTACTTGGTACCTCTTCATTTTTTCATGGCAACTGAGAGAGGAGATCTAGACTGAATTTGGCCAGGTGAAAGTGTTGTGTGAAGTTTTCGATGATCTCACACGTGATGGTTCGTGGAAAAGGGCCGACTCTTCACGACTCATTAGATTGAAGAGCCAATGTATTTGATGTAGATTTTAGAATTTTCATTTATTTTCGGTCCTATGTACCCAACCATCCCATCGATAACCAACCAACCTATGTTCTTTTAATTTTCCAATCCGATCCTTTCCATCCTTTCCTATGTAAAAAAACGGAGGGGGTATAATAGTAGTATAAACCGTGCCAAAATATAAACATTGAACTAAAACTTTCCCCACAAAACCAACAAACATCTCTGAAACTCGTAATGCAAAAAATAAAATAACGATGGGATGCATTTGAAGCAAATTTGGTGTGCTGTTGTAATAAAAGGATGGCGTTCCCAAACCTCCCAATGCACCACCCGGGTATCAAATGCCCGACCAACCGCGCGCCCTTCTTTCCACCGGTCATGATGATAGTAATGTATCGTGCCCCTGTAATGCCCGTTCCCTAGAATAGAGTCCAAAGAAATGAATTGATTCGATTCCGTTCATTGATGCATCATGTAATTTCCGTCGTAATTCGCCATGCCGGCATCTTCGTATTCGATTGGCATGCCGTCGAATGGCATATCGAGTCCGTCTGGCAGGCTTCCCCAAAGCATCCCGTCCAAGTCCCAGACACCTTGGTGATCCATCAATATCATGCCATCTTCACCCATCATCTCGATATGATGCATCTGTGGCGAGTCCATCATGTGCCCGTTCAACCCATTCATACCATTCATGATGTGAGTCATTCCATTGACGTCATGCAATCCATTCATCCCATTCATCGAAGGTGGCGTTAGCCCGTTTACACCGTTCTCCCCCTTTACAACAACCGGTCCTACCCTCGGGCTCGAGTTGCAGGTCCCTGGTCTCTTGCTGGCGTCGTACATCTTGACCAAAACTTCTCTGCTTCTTCTTGCGGCCAGTGACCAATCAGTCATGCCATCGAAAGCCTCGAGGACAATTTCAATCTGTGCCTGGCATTCTCGCACCAGCTGTGTGTTCCACGACTCCCAGAACATGCTGACAAGAGGAATCATCGAAGCCTGATACATATACCAAACTCCATTCCATCCAAGCATCTGATTTGGTGTCCATTCGCGTGCAATGTCTTCGATCGTTTGCTTGGCGATGGCCCGGCATTTAGCGACTACTGCGAGCTCTTCCTGTGATGCGTGAGCTTCGTTCCCGGAATTAGCGAGATTCAGGAGCACGGGTCTGTGGAGGACAATGCGTAGATTTTGGTATCGCCATTTCATAATGCATCGTGCTGTGTAAATTGATTCTGGGCACGGTTCTGTTGATCTAAGAATCCAAGGGAGATTGTCATGCCATGAGGTCAGTTGTCGATCGAGATCCGCGATGTGTTCGGCACGGAGGAGTGGTGATTGAGCGAGAACGTCTTGGATCTGAGTGGAGATCTTGGCGAACTTGATGTTCTCGATCATAGGGATGATACCCGCGTGCTGTCCCATTATCTTCTAAAAAAATTCTGTTAGTAGGGCTTTTGTTATGCTTAGAATCTTGAAATTACCAAGTCTTGAGTCTCCTCAGGTGAACGGATCGTAATTCCAGGCCCCCATCGTCCCATTGAAGGACGCCCGAGGGTAGTAGTGGCCCAAGTGTCAAGACAAAATAAACTCCACCAGGTCCTTCTTCGCTGCTCCATTATCAACATCCCTTGTGCGCTTTGCTCTGGTATATTCTCTCGGTGGAGACCCATAGCACAAGCCATTCGTAAAGCTGCGCCCGTGACAGCGTTGGCCATATTCGGTCGGTTGATATAATGAAGGTAAAAACCTCCCATTAGAGCAAAAGCCTGTAAAGTTTCGAGATGTCCACTTCCAAAACCATCAATCCCCAAGTGATCCTTGGCTCGGTTGTAGTAGTTGACGTGGCTGTGGTCATCGGATTTGTTTGCGACAATGCTTCCCATTGCGAAAACCATGTTGAGGAGTGCCAACCATGGGCCATCATGCCGTCGTCCGTTGAGATAATCGGCTCGGAAAGATGGCTCATCAAGCATTGGTACAAAGATCTGAACTCTGTTAAAGTAGGCATCAATCAGTGTTTGCCCTTCGGATGACCATGATATTGCCAGCAGGCTCTTGACAGGGCCACCCGGCCGAGGCGTAGGATAATTGCTCGCAACATTCTGCTTATTCGGGTTTGGAGGTGCCAGAAAAGATTTTAATTTTGGGGCCACCTTAAGCATCACTAAGAACGCTGCTTTGATCGAACTGGCTCCTAAATAGGAGGATTGCCGATCAACAGACAAGGAGAGTGCATTCACATCATCGGCTTCTGCAGGAATTGGATCTCGATTCCGCCGTTCCTCATCCCATTCTGTGTCCTGGCTTGGGATTTGCTCGAGGTTAGCAAGACTCCGGTCGTCGTCTGAGGTTGAGGGGATTGGTGATTGGAATTCTTGAGAATTTGGCGAGGTATTTGAACCTGTTGGTGAGGTTTGAGACTGTGTACTTTGCGACCCTGATCGGTCAAGCAGTGCAATGAGCTCCTGTCGAGACAATGGTAGCAATGACTGGGCATCTCGAGTGGGATACAGTCTTTTCAATATCGACCTGCATTCTTCCAGCGATTGCGAGAGAGCATCAAGAGTTCTATTGTGGTGGTATCTCGTTAGCCATTGCCCCACCACCGGATTGGGACTGTCGCATACTTTCGCGAGGGAATCACCCTCTGTCGGTGCTTATCATAGTAACATGGCTTTGGAGAACGACATCCAAGGCATTGGCCGCATGGTTGTCGTCCATCGCATCGGATCTTGCGCCTTTTGCATTCTGCACAGGCGTGCGGCGTTGTTATTCTTTTGGAGACCCCATTAGTGGCGGGTTTGGGAGTTTCTTGAGACTGCTCGGATGTAGGCCGTGGCGGCGCCAGCCCTTGGACTGAAAGAAACCGCTGTCAGATATAAAAGTTCACACGGGGAATTAGTTGCTGATTGTCTTACAAGTATGGAACATCTTGGACGAGCCAAGTGATGGAGTCATGGAGAGTTTTGGAAGTCCCACACGGACAGGCGCAATGTCCCGATTCACGATTCTTGAGAATGCCAATTACCCTTCTTGGTGAGAGGAGCAGCAGAAGTTATGTGCTCCAGTCAGACACGGCAGGGCTGCTGTCGGCAGTGCGATATGCTGTTTGCGTGGACGGCTGCTGCACTGGAGGATTTCCCCGAACACGGCCCTGATGACGGTTTGTCAGAGCTTACAGGGTCCGCTTTGGGCGATTGGTGATGGAACGACAACGGTGTGCGGTGGCGGGAGGATCCTGTGGCCGAAGTCGACAGGCACTAGCAGCAGCAACGGCAGCGAGGTTGAGAATTCGAGAAGGAGATAACAACAACAGCTCTCTCTTGGGCCCGGTCTCCTGCTGCGGTGCAACGGCGGTATATGTAATGTGCTTTTGGGGCACAGAGGCGTCTCCGATGGCAATGCGTCAGCAAAGCAGGAAAGTGGCTCACTCGACAGGCCGCGGCGAATATATATGAATGAACTCTTAGAGTAGCAGACCCTGTAAGTAGATTGCTGCTAGACTGCAATCTGATGACTTTAATACTTTTGCCTGGAACTTAATGGACACATGGTACAAAACCGTTGTGAGGCTTGATATAACAAGCTCTATTATAGAGGTAAGAATAAGGTGTGGAGAAGGCAATACCAGGTCGGAGCGGGCGGACTGACCAGCAACACTAGGGCCGGACAAGGTGAGTTGGGTGATTGGGCTGGAGAAGGATGAACACGGCTGGTGATCGTTCGTGGGGGACCAGGGGCGCGAGCTGCTGGGAAAGGGGGAGGATCTGGGGCAAGAGACCAGCACAGTAACTGGCGTGAGCTGCCTGGTGTGATGCGTGGTGCGGACTGCGGGTTGCGTTGCGTTGCGTTGCGGAGAGAAGTGAGCAGAGCTCTGGGCTCCTCGGCAGAGTGCCTGAAGGGTCCTGCCCCTGACCCCTGGGGCCCTGGGGAAGACAAGCGAGGGGTGCACCCGGAACCAAGGGGGGGTGTTCGTGACTTGTGAAAATTGCAGCGCAGCAGTGCAGTCTGCAAGCCGCGCAGGAGTGGGACGCGGTACCAAGAAAAGCGCGGCACTGGGCGGTTCTACGGCTCAAAAATTCTAGTGCTCCTTCTTCAGGGCTTCTAGTCTCTTTCCCAGAGTCTGTCACTTCTCATTTTCCATCTGATCGCGGGAGCAGTGGAGCCCCACCAAATTCTAATGGCCCGATGAACCAGTCAATGCGCCCCGAAGCTCCAGGCCTCTCCATGTCTTCATGTACTCCGTACTAGTCCATGTACTTTTGTATGTACTCCAGGCGTTCGTGGCCATCCCTTCCTCCCCTTGCCGTGTGCGACTCCTGCTTCTGCACCTTCGGTTGTGGTGGTGATGGTGATGGTGATAGTGATGGTGTTGCTCCAGACTTCACCATCCCAAAACTTCCCCACATTTTTATGTTCATGCGCTCCACACGATACTGCTGGCAACCCCGGCGAGTACGAAGAAATGATTTACTGCAGAGTGCTCTGGCGTTTGCGTTTGAGACCAGCGCAAATCCGATACACTTCAACATCATTTCAGGGTCATCCACTGGGCAAGTTCGAACCTCCTGGCCCTCTCTATGTCCATAATCATGTGGAGCAGTGGCCTCAAATCTCCGCCACTACTGTCCGAGCAATATTTGTAACTGTTATCGCAGTAATATAAGACTCTACGAGTCACTCAGCGTGCTCAGAAGCACATGCAAACGCCATGCCCGATAGTGAGCTTTCGCCCCAGACTTGGGCTGCTAGATCGTTTATTCATAAGGCCACTTCGATTCTCTACGCGAAGCAGGCTTGCCATCGCCTAGCATTGGCCATATCATGGCAGTCATGCAGAGAATTTGATATGATACCATGGTAACTTAAGAGCAGGGTCGCAAGGATCAGCGCCAGTCAGATCGAACTCAAATATTTATTTGCGAGAGCCTGTCATGTACTCCACAATGTGGACCGCGAATTGCACGAACCGTGGACGGCTTGCAGATAGATGTCCACTTGTCAGGGACCAGAGGCGTGTGCCGTTCTTGAGGATGGTTTTGCTCTTGGTGGCGTCATGGACTTGTAACCTCGAATAAGGCTAGAGGTTTCATTAAAAAACGTGCATCTTGTACAGTTCTAGACTTGAAGCAGGCGTGTTTTAGGACATCAGCTGGATCGGGCGATATATTCCACTGCTGGATTTTCTGGAATTGGCATCCTGATTCGTACACATTTTTCCATTTTGCCTGCCATTGCCCGCCTTTGCCCAACCTTACCTTTCCGACAGTTTACAGTCTGCTTAGTGAGGTATGAATGTGGCGTTATGTATTAGGCAGCCTCCAGCGCTCAAACTGCACGAAGTATAACGCCGAATCTGGAGACTTTCACAAACGATTTGGATTTTGGCGCCAAGGGCCTGCCAACCACTCATGTCCTTGTCACTGCCTCAGCTAATTCTTCCCAAAAGGGAGGGTACTAACGTATGAGGCGGGAAGAAAGTTATGGCGTCTTGTTGGTTTCGATCGTCGATGCCGCGCGTAGAAATCTCAGCAATCTCAGTGCTGCAACGGTATTAATTGTCCGCGAAGGCGTCCTAGCCAATAGGTCTCAGCCACGATCAAGAATCCCATGTGCGCGTCCTAGAGAAGCTTTTTGCGAGGGAGGCTCAGGGAACGAACAGGCGTGTGTAATGCTACAATGCTTGTAGCTTTGTACCAGAAACTGGTTCATGTACCTTCGTACTTGATTACTTTTCGACCTCGATCCCATCATTGACAGCCAATCAAGGTGGAGGTTCCCGATTTGGACATACGAGCACAAAAAGCCCGGCTCGGCTGCATTGCAAGACCGCCCCTCCAAGTGTGCGGCGTTCAGTTTTTCCTCGCGGTCGGCGGTCCTTGCGCAGGAAAATTGAAACAGTCAAAATGCGGGGAAGATCAAGACGAGAAGCAAACAAACTTTGGCCCAGTTCCCATCGCGATACTTAACTGGCTCTGTCCGTCTTAATACCTCTATCTTAAGCCTCTGTCTTACACACAAGTGTGCGCGACGAATGGTCATTCAGGCACCTTATCCGAAGGCTTCGTGAATTTAACCAGCGAATCAACGTCATAATATGGCGGGATATTCTTGGCGTCCAATATCCGCAATATCTTATGACCTAAAACAGCCAGACCCGCATCGTGTTCTCGTTCCTGAAAAGAGGCGGCCAGGTCCTTAGTGGGATCGTATCAAAGGCTTAGAGAGTGCCGATGAAGTTAATCCCCTCCTTCTCCAAAGCTTGCCTCGATGGAAGTTTGGTTGGCATAGAAAACCATGTTTTGCGGGGTATGTAAACTGTCTTGGACAGCGGGATAATGCGCTGGTTCTTTTACCCGGGTTTGGGATGTGTGGTGAACAGACGAATGGTCTACCGTCTGCGCTTCCAACATGAGAGCTTAGAAGTTGATGTGTTGATGTACTTTCCATACCCGAGAGAAGGGCGAAGGCCACCCCGTATATCTTCGGAAAAGAAGACCAGTGAGACAACGTTGGCTGCAGGCGTGAGAGCCGTCAGGGCATGTGTGTTCCAACTTCCAAGATGGCTTCTAAAAGCGAAACTGTGAACTGGAAGTCCGGATGTGGAAATACATCGCAGTGCTTATACTACGAGTATCCTACTATTATATCAATATTTCCTTCAATAGCACAATAATCCCAACGCTGTTGAGGCGCTCACCTTGGGAATACAACCTTATCATAAGAACTAAGAAGGTTCGTGCGTAATTGTTGGGGAAGAGCTCAAATGTGAGGTGGAATGTCGTGTGTGTGGTGGCTTAGCGGATACCCTTTCTTTATTCTATCTCGAAACTGAAAAACAAGTGTCTTCACTGAATTCGTGTGCGAATGGGACCTGTACCTAGTTTGGGATTTTCTTGGACGTTCAAACACATCGGCATACACGTCGAGACTTGGAAACCAAACTTCCTCAAGTGGCGTTACAAGAGTTTGAGGATTGCACACTATAGGCTTTGAAAATCCATAAGCCAATAAGTCCCACACATGTTGGACCGAAGAGTTTAAAACGAGCACTAGTGTAGGCGGTTCACCGATTGGACCTTCGGTTTCTTAAATCGTGCCTTGTAAGATCTTATCTGCATAACAATTAGTTATATAACTTTGCGTAGGGCAATTTCAGTGGGGCAATCCGATATCGACTTCTGCATGAGGGCTGAAACTTAACACCACATCAGAGGTGAGGCCCACTTGCGCACGTTACTTGAAACAACAAATCATCAACCCAGTACTTACTTAGAAAGAGCAGCTCTCAACTTCAAACATTCGAAAAACTTGACAACACATCAGGCATGACGCACATGCGTCCGTTACAAGATTGGGTTGAGAAAGCCTTGAAACGCAACGACACACATCGACCAACCTCGCTAAATATGTCTAAATTGAGAAGATTCGTATTCTTCTCAGCTCACTCAGCTCACATAACTCACCATTAGTTATCCAGAACGCTCGGCGAAGAGATTGGACATATTTGCAGTGGCGTTTTCATGTTGAGTGAAATTCTGCAAGACCAGCCTGGTTCCGAACTGCAAGGCTTGTTGTTTGTATGGAGGCCCATCTGCTCGTCGGATGACGAAGGGATTCAACACCTTTGACAGATGATATCCCTTAGTGTCTGTGAGTATTGCAAAAGAGCTTCGTCTTGTCGGAGCTGGGAATATAACTGATCGCTACCGTGGAAATCCAATCCATAAACGCATCTCGATACTGTCAAAAAGGGGTCCCTTCCGAAAACCACCGTTGCGACAAGAACAACTACATTTTGCATCAGGTCAGTTAATACTATGCCCAAGGGCAGTGGGTACCTAGCGGAAATTAGAAAAGGGGTTTCTGTTAGACAACACTTTGCCATTGGATCGAGCAAATATTTCGATATCCAACGCCAATTTGACTACCGAGAGTAAGAGACCGAGAGGGTGTATCGAGAGAAGTGACAGAGACGAGACGGAATAGCTGGCCAGATTGAAAGCGCACCCAGGATGCCTTGAATTTCTTTTCTCCGGAACAAGTTCATCAAGTTCCACGTTCGATTTTTGGGGGCGCAGCAGGAACCGAAAAATTAAGATGCTATTTTGACGGAAGGGCAGTTGCAGAAGGCTGCTTGTTTTAATGTTAATTTTCGATTTTCAATGTGGCTTTCTGTGGTCTCGGAAGACCCAGAGATGGTAACCGGACGGGAGAGCGCAAAATTTATTGTTTCCAGCTGAAGTAGGCTCATCTCTAATTTTAATATCGAAAGGACAGCCAACAATATATTTCCAATCTCGTTCGTGAATTATGCATTTGCAACTTCTCGCTTCTTGTCCCAGGATAGGGGAAACAGGCTCTGTCAGGTCCAGCCAGCCGGAGAAATATACACCGACATCCCCTGGCGAGATCGACGATGCCGCATGCCTTGGCATTTGCTTGGCAGGAACCACTTCCCCTTAGCAAAGAAGCCTCAACTGAACCTCATGTCAACTTTAACCAGGTTTCGAATTCGGCAGTTCGGCACCAACAGAGAGAATTGGGTTTAATTCCGGCAGGAGTGAAGTGTTCTCCGCTAGGTTGCTCGTTGAGCTCACTTGAGATCTCCGCCTGTTGCCGAGTCGCCATCCGGAGCCTTGTTGGGGAGTGTGGTGCTGCTACGTCGCCTATCGAGCGAGGTAATTTGAAAAGCAACAAAAAGGGGACCGGTTTCGCGACGCGGGGTAAGGCAAAGGGGATATGTTGTTGGGGACCTGCGAGTAGTCTGTGAATGGTGGAAAGAATTGAAAAGATGGCGAACCTGGAAGCTTAAATGGACGACCACTTGCCTCACCCTCACCTCCCAATTCATCCCTCACCACCAGCAGTCTCACCAGAATAGTGTTGGGTGGGCAAACAACAAGCATTTCATATCGCTGCTCTCGCGGCGGCGCAACAGCCGGGAGCATGGAGTTTACCTTGAGATGCAACAACCTGAAATGCCGTAAAGAGGTCAGCGGCCATGCAGTCGTCACTACCTGCAGGTTGGTTCCCAGCTCCAACTTCACCGCTGATGATCTGACATTCTCGCAGTCATGTTTTCTGTATTGACTGCTCGAATCGATACCAGCTCTCGGGTTGCCGCGAGGGCCTGTCCATGGTCTGCCCGGCTTGCGATAACCAGCTCCGCAACCCCGACGATATCGTTGTTACGAACCTCAATCCAACTGAAGATTACAAGACGAGTGTTTTGAGTGGTCTAAGTCCCAACATCATAATGGAATGCGCTGGAAGGGCCTTGAATTGGTGGGCATATCAGACAACACAAGAGATGTTAGTGGTGCCTGGATCTTGCTGGAAGCTTCGTTGACTTTGGTTTCTAGCATCTATCAGGGTTGCATGTCCAAAAACTTGCAAGAGAAGTACTCGACCTTGAACATGCAAATGGACAAAATCATCAATGATGCAAATGCCGAAATATCGAATCTGCGCAACAAACTGTCGAGTACGTGGACGAAGTAGTTATCCCGGATCTGGGCTGATTTCTCGCGCAGGCATGCAAATAGACCAAGACAATCTCAGGCGCAAGAATGAAGAAATCACGCAAGCCTTCCGTGAAAAGAGTCGCAAGCATCTCCAAACCCAGGAATTATATGACAAGCTAAAGCGTCGCGCGATGCTTGGACAAGTGCAGAATGCTGCATCCGACGCAGTTGACCATACCATTCAAGCATCGGTCGCTGCAAATAGATTCGTCGACAAAGTGGATCATCAAGGCCAACGCCCACCGCCGCCACCTCTCTTTGCCAACCAGCAAGCTACTGATGTGCAGCTTGCCGGCCGTATGTCGAACAGCATGGGACCACCAGCTATGAGACCAGGTAACAGAGAAGATAACTGGGCCGGCTTCAGCAGCCAGGAGAGCATGCAGCGTAATTACATGTCGATATCCTCACAACCGCTGTAGAAACTGACTTTTCTCTTAGAAAATCAACCCAGTCAACCGCTTTCAACTCACCGGCAGCCTCTGGGACCGGGGCATCGACAACGTCAGTCTCAACAACCTCCTACTCCCCGTCTCGGAATGGCAAATTTCCAGTCCAATACTAGCAATTTCCAACAGAACCCTACAAATTTCCAGTCTATCAATCCAATCGGAACTCCCATGCAGCAATCGGGACCATCTCCGCGAGCACCACTTTCTAGTATCAATAACAATGTTAGTAATGGTGCACAATTTGCAAATTATGGAATGAGTGCTGGTCTGAAAGTCAGCAATCCGACTAGTGCAGCTGCAAATGGAGCACAAAGACCATTGATCAGGTCGAGAGGTCTGTTAATTCATTCTGCCTCTTTATTTCCCCTTTTGAATGCGCCTAAATTAACATTCTACGGTAGTGGCCCATCGTCCGACGCCTGGCTTCCCAGCAAATCGTGACTCGGCGTTTGCTCCGCCTCCTAACCAAAACATGTTCTCGAATGGGTCCAATTTCTATTGATCTGCTACATTGCTATACCTCATTGCTATCCTAACTAACACTGGTTTGCTAATATGAATTTCATCAACAAACCATCGTCTTTCTTTGTTACAAACTAGGCAGGAAAATTAAGGGGCTAGTATAGTCGCTTAGACGCTTTTAACAAGAATAAAGAAAAAGGCTTCCCCCTCAAGGCTCGAGTACTTGTTCAAATATGAAGTAAACAATCTCTTCGTTCCGGTACATTTTATTTAGTCGCCTGTCGTTATCCGTCTATCGTATTTATTGTAATGCAATCTCCTTAAGTCCTTTGTCAGAAAACCTTGGAGCCAAAAACCAAAGTACCTTGTCCTGAACCCCCAGCCCAGCTTCGTCTCAGAACAACGATATTCTGGAGAAAACAGTATTATCCTCTCCTATATTAAGTACTCAATCAAGGCTATTCCCAAGACAATCTAGGATATCTCCACACCTGGCTCACCACTTCATCGACACTTAGAATCAACAACTTACACACCAAAAACCGATTTTCAGAACTTTTACAGCCATCGGTCAATTCGGCCCAAAAATAAGCACCATAAATATGCCGACTTCACCGCAAAATTCAGTACTCTTTCCGGTCTACAGTCAGCCTAAAGAGCTTAAACACGCCGAGTCTTGCTCGGATCTACGTGGAAAGGCATCACTTCAAGCTGCGTCGGCAGCCAACTCAGATAATAACCGTGCATTCAGGAGAAACACTCTGAGAAGGCATGGAAACAACTCACCACCCACCACAACGCCAACGCCAAATGCTTTTCTCGGCAGCGAGGCCCACCAAGGCGAGACAGCACCGGCACAATACTCCTCACGTTCTAGGACATTATTTCCAAATACAGACCGCCTGGAAGTGCAACCGCCATCACAGCTCCCTTCGCAAAACTCGAGGAGACTAATGTCGGGTTCAAGAGCTGCATTTTCTACTCGTGGAGATGAAGGACAGCAAATCGACCTGTCGCGGGGCACACAACAGCATTTGAATGAGCAATATTTCTCGCCATCAAGGCAAAGTCAGGATAGGGATCAAAACAGGAGTAGAAGTCAAGGACTGGAGCGTCAAATGAAAACCCCAGCCAACGCTACAGCTTCGAGTAGGAATTTCAACCCGTCGAGGGACGAAAGGTTCCAGTCTTTTGCGAGCCACGCTTCAGCACAAGATCTACCCCTACCACCTGGCTTTAATCCTCCAGAATCTGAAAATAAACCAAGGATGTCAGAACGATCCCTTTTCGGTGAACGCGTTAGGCATGGGGTTGGAGAGCAAAATACACGCACACGCGCTGCCGTCTATAAGGACATCAAGTTTCCCAAGATAAACACTTTGACGCCACCGGAGACTCCTCTGCGGGTTAGTAGTCTGAAGGCGGTGACTGGTATGCCTAAAAGTTCAAGTGAACTAATCCAACAGCCTTCATCTAAACATTACCATGTCCCTCGAGAATCTGTTCACCCCTTAGATGAAAATCCCACCAAAGTCCCCAAAGCTATAGTTATGGATCACAGGTTTCCTGAATTTAAATCAGGGTCGCGAGAAGAGGACTACGGATTGAGTAGTACTCATCAGAAAAAGCTCATGGCCCAGCCCTCACCGTCTACAGAGCCTCAACCCCAAAAAGCAAACTCAATACCGCGTTTTCAACTAAACGGCGAGTCGGTCGATGATGAAACACTATACCATCATACTCCACTCTCAAAGCCTACCTTAGGAGAATCCGACGCCTTGAAAAGGCTGATCGAACAATCACGTGGGGAAAATAAAACATTAAAACGAGAAAACCAAAGACTTCAAGGAGAAAACGCCGAATTCAAGACTGAAAATAATAACTGGATTGAGAGGCAAATAGCATTGCAAAATCCAGAGGCTCGGAGGAGGCTCGGAGGAGGCTCGGAGGCGCGTTGCGAAACGATACTGATCTGGCGAGGCCTGGGTACCCTCTGTTGGGTAACTGGAGAGACTTAGCTACGGATCTCGCTCGGGCGGAGCGGCGGGCGAACCACGAACAGCAACGAGCAGATAATCTAACTGTGCAGTTGGAGAATATCCAGAGAAATATGGAAAATATCGTGAACAATGACCAACTTGAGGAGGAGAGATGGAGTAGGAGCAACATGGGTGGTGGTGATGTAGATTCTAGACTAACACTCGAACTCCCGGCCTCTCAACCCAACCAGGCTTTCGAGCTCGCAGCGGCAGCTGCCACTGCTCCCCAGGAGCTGGATGCTGGCATCATGCCGCGAGATTCCCGCCGACGTGGTCGACACTTCTACTCTCACGAGACTTCTCGGTACAGAGATCTGTAAGTTTCTCCACTACCCTTTCCTCTCGAAATATTCTTTGGGAGAGCTGCCCCGGTTCCATGATCTCGTGGATCTAAGTAGCAAATCAAGGCACGTATCATGAATGGTAGGTCAACGTGTGAACACTCCTCGCTGCCATTCCGGTCGTAAACTCGTAGACCGAGTATGCCAATTTCTCTCATCGTCATAAAAGAAAAATAACCAAAAAGGAAAAAAAGAGAATAAGCAGAACTCTGCTTTTGGTATTGATTTTCTTTGATTTTTTGCTGTTACTTTATCATATTGCAGGAACACGTCAGTAGGTTCTGGCTGTTGTCCTTAGACATGAGTATCTGTTGGTTTTAGATGGCACATCATTACTCAATAAGGAGACATTCGTAGACTATGACTATTAATATTGTGCCTTTTCACTTCTGCAAAGCCTCTACCCATTGTGACCCATGAATTTCCGGAAAGTATTCCACTCTGTTTTCTCTTGATTCTTCTCACAACACATATCTGAAGAACACCTATCAAAACCACCATTAGCACTACCCCACAAAAGGATTTTCTTTTAAAACTCACATTCTCCTTATCAGTAACATTCTCAAACCCTTGAACCCTACTCTCCTCCCTCAGCGCTTCAATCTCTTCCTCGCTCTTCCCCTCTAACGCGCGATCTCTCTTCCGATTCTCCAACTGATAAAGCACCCTCAACGCCAAATTAAATACGATATTCAGAATAAACCCAACAAGCATCGCCACAATTCCCGAATGATACCCCGGCGCTTCACTCGACTTGAAGCATTGCGGCCCCACAATCTGCCCAACACAATACATGACGAACACCATCGCGCTCGCTGTACTTTTCTTCGTTGACCCAGCCACATTCGTAGCCAGTAAACTCAGCAAAACCATAAAACCAGTTGGGTAGCCAGCCAGTAGCCAGACACCAATAAGCCGACCCCATTTATCACTCAGCTGGTTAATCAGACACGTCCCAATGATCGGCGGGATCATGGCCACCGACCCAACAATCAATCTCGCATTTGGGAGTCGATGCTGCAAGTATCCACCAGCAAGCGTAAACATTGCTTGCAAGAAGGAAAGAGGCATGTTCATTAAAGCTGTTTGTAGAGACGTGTAGCCGAACCCTTTGATGATGATAGATCCGAAACTTAACCCGCCGGATGCAACGGCGTTGACGAATGAAATGAGTGCTAGCAGGATAATTTTCGGATCCAGGAGTGCTTCTAGTGCTTGAGCGAGGACGAATGTTCGTGTTTTCGTTCCGGTTTTATTCTCAATGACGCGCTGGAGAGCAACAATGCGTTCTTCTTCCGTAAGCCATTTCGTCGTCGCCGGATTATCTGGCACAACAAGAATAAACAAAATCCCCCAAACAATAGTAAAAGCACCAAGGATTAAATAGATGAGTTTCCAAGTCGAGAGCGAGTTTTCAATGTGGCCGATTCCGAAAGTGACGAGGCCGCCGATGGTGCCGAAGAATCCGAGGAAGGAAATCCAGATTGCGGACCGAGAGGCTTGTTCTTGACGCGTCCACCAGATTCCCGTGATGGCGACGAAGCCGGGGGAGATGGTGGCTTCGAAGACGCCGAGGAGAAAGCGGACTGTTGCTAGGCCAGCGAAGGAGGAGCAGAGGGCTGTGAGCATCAGGATGCTGGCCCAGATTATTATGTTTACTGTTGTTTGGGGGAAAGAGTTAGTGAATTTATTGAGATGAAACGTGAGAATTCAAAGAACGGTATTGGTTTGGATCGGTTTGGGAAGGCTCACTTCCAAGGAATTTTGCGATGGGAAATCGTTGGAGAAGCGCTACTCCTGGGTACTCAGCAATAAGGTATCCGAAATAAAATATCGAGCTATTAGAAAAACTTAGTTTAGCCCCGGAATTTAGAGATGAATACTTACGAAGCCCAAGAATAATCCTGGCCTACGAGGTTATTATCGGGAATAATTCCAAAGACACTCGAGTAGCCCAGAGACGTTTTGTCCAAGAATTGCAATCCTAATTGGTCATCAGCCCATATATACTTTGAAGAAAGAAGGGTGCAGTACCATATGTTACGCAGAGGAATGGCAGAATATATAAGTCGATCTTCCTCAATACTTTCTTTGAGAGGATTGGATCGACGGTTCCGCTTTGCAAAGCGCGTGCTGCGTGAATGCCTGCTTCGTCATCGATGTTGAAGTCTGCTTTTTCGGAGGTGATTTCGGGAGACGTTTCTGTGACTGGAACGATCTTCTCGTCAAGTTTTCCATCTTCTAGAGATGCCATAATTGACTGAATGAAGGATTGTGATTAAAGAACTGAAAACGAGTCCAAGACAACACAACAGTCTCGCAACGAGTCCACGCGGGAAATGAAAAATCGAGTTGAAAATAAAAATTAAAGGAGATTTCGACTTCTCTTGATATTATTGCGTATCAATAGTCGCGGCCAACTTTTAATGGGGACCCTGGGGGTCAATGCATGGTTCTTGTGATAAGAAGCCAAAGATGGGGGAGGAAGTGGACGTCGCTTTCGGAACCCGCATGTTCGGTTGAGATAAGGGGTTAGTTGTGGGTCCCAGCCACGAAGCTTTCCGACTCTTCTCCATTTCCTGACTTTTATAATTTGATAAACTCCAATGCCGCATATATTGTTTTTCTCAAGAGAAGAGAGTTCTTCGTGTTTCGGAGTTAGGCGCCAAGTATTATCCCAAATTATGCAGGTGAAGTCACACTGTTGAAGTGTTGTTGTCAGATAATCCGACAATAACTCGCAGTATCGCATATTTCGGGAGAGATTGGGGCTTGGAATATAATTATGAGAGATATGGCGAGCTCTCGACACATTCCTTGTGAGATACGAACTCCCACCGACTTTCTTTAATTGGCCAATCCACCACGGGCAGCCAAGGAATGTGGCGACCGGAAGACTAGCTGAAAGCTACCTAGGTATATCTACCCCACTCTCGACGAAACTACTCGCATTTCACGTTGCGTCAACTAACTACAGACAACCAACCACACAATGCAGCTTTTCTCGAGTTTGGTTGAAGATGACTATGTCAGCATTTCTATGAACGAGGAATCTCAAACTGGACCAAATACTGAAAGAATCGATGGTGAGGTGCACATCCGCTGAAGAAATAACATACTGATCATAAAACAGACTTCCAAGATGACCAAAAGATTTCCCAGAAAGATCTCCTGGATCTCGCGTCGGAATACATCGATTCAATAAGTGAAGAGCTCCGCCCTGTCAGTCTCAGGATACACGATAATCCCGAATTGAACTATGGAGAGTTCATCGCGCACGAGACACTGGTCAAATTCATGAAATCAAGGAAGGGGTGGAAAGTCACGCCTTCTGCATATGGCATCGCGACGGCATTTATCGCTGAGTTTGACAGTGGCAAGAAAGGGCCAGTGATCAGTTATAATGCTGAGTACGGTATGGTCCCCACTGAAATTTCGGTTTCGTTTTAAAGACAAGTGTTGATGAAGACAGATGCGCTGAAAGGTATTGGCCATTCCTGCGGTCACAACTTGATTGCGATTTGCTCCGTGGGAGCAGCACTCGCAGCCAGCGCAGCGATCAAAAATTTCTCTCTTCCAGGCAAAGTCATCCTTTTCGGCACACCCGCCGAAGAAGGCGGCGGAGGAAAAATCAAGCTTTTGAAAGCAGGAGCATACAGCGACCACAAAGCAGATATCAACCTGATATCGCACCCGGGAATCGTGCCTGCCTCTGCACTCGTGAGGACAAACGCATACATGAATTTCCGAGTCGAGTACTTTGGAAAAGAAGCCCATGCTGCGGCCTCACCTTGGGAAGGAATCAACGCACTCGATGCGCTTATTACGGCGTATAACGCGCTCAGTGTGTTGAGACAGCAGACTATGCCTGGAGATATCATACAAGGGCATATTACTGATGGCGGAGCGGCACCGAATATTATCCACGCCTACGCGGCTGGAATATTCGTCGTGCGATCACTGAGCAAATCACGCCTAGAAATGCTTCGGAAAAGGGTGAATAATTGTTTCGAAGCAGGTGCTGAAGCTACTGGCGCAAAACTAAAAATGACGGAAGTGATGGCATATGATGACCATGTTCCGAACAAAGTCCTCGGTGTTATCTGTCGAAAAGCATTTAACCAACTTGGTCGCGAGGAAATTCCTACAACAGAATTAGATTTGATTCGAGGAGCGACGCAGGCGAGCACTGATCAGGGTAATATCAGCTACATGATGCCGAGTCTGAGTTTGGGGTTCAAGATCGAGAGTCAGGACGGCCCTCATAATCCTGGGTTTGCGGCTGCGGCAAGAACGAGGAAGGCGCATGATGCGGCGTTGAAGGCTGCTAAGGCGCTTGCTGTAACGGGTTTGGAGGTTTTGTTGGATGAGAGGGTGTTGGTTGCTGCGAAGGAGGAGTTTAAGGAGATGTTGGAGGGAAGGGGGAGGTGAGGATGGTCATTCAATCGCGGTGTAAAATCAGAAACACTTTTGGGAGAAGCTAGAAGAATTATGCTTCTATCTCTTTTCGTGAGTTATAGCTAATTAATACCCTACTCAATTTTGCAGTTGTTTAATTCATTTGAAGTGTTTCCCGAATTCTCGCAGTGTTTGGGAACATTCACGTCAGAATTAGAAAGCGACTCGCTTTAGATTTATTTACTCAAATTGATCCCCATTCTTCAACATAAACTAAATACTAACCGAAAACGAATTTTATCGAAGAAAATTTTATCGAATAATAAACCAATTAACAAGATTACGTCCTTAACAAATTAGGAAACTCCTAACTCTCAAAAATGACAAATTCTTCCCATTTCAATAAGTAACCTTCACGTTAAAAATCCCATAAAGCGTATGAAAAAAAAACCTGGCAAAAAAACAAAACTACATCAAACGCAACTAACTAAATCCCAGGAAACGAAACAAAACAAGCATTGTTTCATGCATCCTCGAGGCTAAGTGCTTGCTTGCTTGGCTTGGGTTTTCAGGCCGGATTGCGCAATTGCAGCAGCGGCACGGCCCGTTCCGCGCCCGCTCGCCCTCTTTTGTGTGGGGTAAGAAACGAGTTGACATTAGAACATACATAATTAGTTTAATTATTATCAATTATATATGAGACAAAAATAAAAATCAATAGATAAGAGATTAAAGTCTAATGTAGCAAAGAGAAGAAGACGAAATAATAATTTTTAACGCTGGATGTTGAGCGCACAATACAGTAACGAGCCTGGCCAGCTAAGTCTGTGTTTTCAGGGTATTTTACTAGTAAATCAAAAATCAAAAGTCGTAAACTTTCAAAAGCTAGTTATTAAAAAGTATCTTTACCTTCTAAAACTCACGATTACTTGTTTTCTATACTATAATTATTCTTAGTTATTTTATAACATTCAAGTGATCGCGATAGCTTTCGTTTTCGAAAGCCTGAAAGCAGGGTCACAACGCCTGGAAATCGCTTAAAAGTAGCCTGAAAACGCAGACTTAGCTGACCAGGCTCGTAAGGTAGGTTATGAGACATAAGGCTGAGAAAAGGCCCCACCTTCACTTCAACCAACCTCCATCAATTCTACGGTGCCTCGGCGCAAAAATCACATGCTTCCCTTTCTTGATGCAAATAATCCAATCTCCCAATCTCCCACGAACCAGAAAGCAGGGAAGGCACAGCACAGCGGGAAACCTGCATGCATTTCCCCTATCTCGTTCCAGTACCTATTACAGATGCAGCAAAGCAGTTCGCAATTTCCGGTAAATGGTTTACGAAACACAAGGCTTCCGCGTCAGGCATCAGCCTGTCGGTACTCGGTGTGCCACCTATGGGAGTGTGCCGAGTTTGGTTGTTATTGAGGGGGTGGGTGATATGAGGCTCTGTGTGCTGCAGGTGGTTTCGGCGGGTCCGAAGGCTAATAATGATGGGGTGTCATTGTGCGGTAAGGCGGCGTGAGTGTGTGTGAGTGTGAATGCTAGTGTGGAAGAAGAGGGGATGGGAGAGAGTGTGGTAATTTTGGGTTGGGTTGAGGATTTGAGATTTTATGGCGTGGTTTTGCGTTATGGGATTTAAGATTAAGCAAGATGGGCTTTTTTTAGGGTGGAAAGGGGAGACGACTTCGCTTATTAACGCTGGTTTGGGAAATGAGTGCATTCTTTTAGATGATGTATGTGTGGATTATATTTTAATGTGGGTGTATGTGAGTGCTGAGATGATGCTGATGCTGATGCTGATGCTGATATGCGTGTGTGTGGGAAAATGGAGTTGTAAAGTGCTGTTGGTGTGTGGGGATAAAGCTGCAATGATGTGCTTGCTGACGTAGGGATGCCTGCTCCCGCTCCCCATACATAAAAGAAAAGAAGGGAACGAAAAGAAACAACCGCGCTTTAACCTTAACCTTAACTCAAAACCAACCAAAATCAAAACATTATTCGACGTTTGCCTCCCAATGTTTCCAATTGTCATAGTTATTATCTTCGTTTTTTGTATTCGAAAGAATGGCATGCCTTGGGCATAAATTGTTTGCTGGGAGATGAATTCTCCATAGTGGTGCGGAAGAAGCGGGTCGTTGACGGGACCGTCCTGCAGTCATATCGAAGAGAACTACAATTTGGTAAGTTAGCACAATGTTGCTGAATCTTGAGCTCTGAACTTACCGACGTGCCTTTGACCTATTGCCTATGGGCTGTGTCATATTGTTGATTGCCACCACGCTCCGTGGGGATCCCCAGACGGATTCTCTCCTCTGATGCGTCTTCGGACACATACCTTTCTGTGGTAGCCGAGCGAGAAGGGTGAATGCCGAATTGCTCCTGCTGAGTATTTCTTTCCTGATTTCCGAGCAAAGAGGATTCGCGGTCATTTTGCTGACGGGAAGGAGTGGCGGGTGGGTTGTTGTAGATTTGATCTTCTTCGACGGTGAGTTCCCGCGCATACTCTGCATTGTCTTGTCCAAAATCTGCAGTAGGTGGCAGGAAGTAGGTCTGGTCTGCAGGGTAGTAGCCAACGGATTCGGAATCGATAGGAGTCAGGCCCTCGGGGATGCGCTCGTTGATAGAGTTGTACCCGTTAGTCCCGTTCACAGAGGCATGCGCTTGATTATCACCTTGATAGGCAGATTGGTCGGATGGACGTCGCGGAGGAACTCGCCTTCTTGGATAGCGAGCTTGAGATATAGCTGCCGCAGCAGTGTTCGAGATGCTTGTGTAGGCGTGTGCAGAAGTGTCGGGTTGGTATGTGCCGGCAGTGCTGCTGGAAATTGTAAGTGATTTGACCTTTTGAAGCATCGCCAGTTCCGGCATACCTATAGGCTGAACCGTTCTGCGCATCCATTGATGAGGGATTCGATCGTGGAGACATGTTGGCCCTGGTCGTTTCTTATTCGATGATAGATTGAGGTTTGGAGGCTTCAAGCGTGTGTCTTAGTAGTGTCCGAGATGATCGGATGTCTCCTAGGCAGAAAAATAGAGGTCGGAAGCTTGAAGCACGAGCTGGAATGATCGACAAGAATGTATTGAGCAAGTGTAGTTGACTCTCGAAGGAGTAGGCAGGCCGCGTTGGCAAAGGTAAAGAATGTGTTGTGTTGGTAAGCCTGTTTGAGGGTAGGTCTGATGCCAAACTTGGATGGTGGTTGTAATGATCGAGCGGTGCTGAACGAGGGTAATCTTGAGATTGTCGAGTAATGAATGAGGTGTCAAGTGTTTTTTTCAGTTGGGGGAGAAGCCACGTCTTTATTGATGAGCATCTGGTAGGGGGTCAGGACGGCTTGCACTCCGATGTAGTTCGCAACTTCGCGAACCTTTTTGGGTTGAAACACTTTTCTGCAGCTGCCATAAGCAAGGCAAACAGACTAGCGAGAATATAGAATCTTCATGCTTCGCAATAGTCTATTAGAGGAAGGTCAGATGTGAGCTGGCAAGGTCTTCAACCGGCCGTTTGACCATAGCGTCCTTAAGTCTGAATATAGCCTCCAAGCGCCGCCGCCCCCAAACCCTTGATCTTAAGCATTCCAAAGCCTTGGTATTTACCCAAAGTCAGGGCGCTTAAGCATTACTCACGCCATCATGTCTTCACTACTCCACGTCTGTGGGAACTTTAAGTCGATCCATAGAAGGAGAGGGTACTCTGGGTAGTGCTGTACCTGACAATCCCGACACACCCACAACATAAACCGGAAACGAAGCATGAGAACGATAGGAGAATGAAAACAAAAGAACTATTCTGGCGGGCAATACGCATGCAGAAGCTGATTTGACGTTGTGCTCGCCGTTTCTTGACTGGTGACAAGTGCATTTGATAACTACGAGCGCGCTGCCGCGGACAATTGCAATGTTTCCGGCGCGAAACACAACTTTGGAGTTTCAAGGGCGTGATACATGCCCCAAAGATTCGACCAGCACAAGGCCAGAGCAACGCCGACGAAGTTAAGTTTAACTTTTCGAGGCTACGGAAACTGCCGTAGGTCGCTGGGCCTGGGTTCACCACAACGCCTAGAGGGCTGGAATTAGTGCTGGCAGCCAAACCTGAAACGAAGTGAGGTGAGAAGCTTATCCGTCTCCTTTTGGGGATCACGAGGCCTAAGATTAGAGATGTGGAAGCAGCGAATGACGTCTACAACACTTGCTATGCTACGCGATGCCTTTGGGGTGCCAGGAAAAGGCTGATAGCCCGCTATTTCCAGCGAACCAAGCCTAAAGCAGTGAGACTCAGGGGTTCGCTTAAGCCATTTTAGTGTCGTCCCTTGCTAACTTCGCTTTTCTGTTTTGCACCAAACCACAACCTCATCTCATCTCAACATATCCATCAACTCGGCCAAGACACGACAGGATATGATGCGACGCGATCACCACCGCCGGCGCCCCCTTTGCGCATCTCATCAACCAATGGACTCGTAGCGCATGCTTTAAAGTAGTAGGTGGCAGATGCAGATGTGGAGGACACAACATCGGCGACCACACTCCATCAGTTTGTGCCCGAATGCTGTGGGCAACATGCATGGCAGCAGTGCAGATGCAAACCCTGAAGCCGGCCACCGGGAGGCTGCCTCGATGCGTCGACCCCATTGAGAACTCAGCTGGAATCAGGACCCACGAACCACGACCCGGCATCAAAAGAATCAAGATCGCATCAGAGGCAGCCTTGTGCCAATCTGCGAGGCAATCTGCTGGGACCGGTCCCAACACATTTCTCATCACGACATTGGCTGCCATACGATGCGTGGAGGTGAGGAGAGACGCATTTCTGCAGACGACACAGGGCAGAGGCCAGACGTCAGAGGCCGAGCGACAAATGCATGCGCGATGCCGTTTGGGACACTGCGTATGCCAACTCGAACGCTGCTGCTAGCCACAAAACACAACCAATTTCTTGCACCTTCTACCTCTCGAATGCGATGTGTCAAATTGTCAATTGCGATGGAACTGGGAAGCAAATCCATGAAATCCCATTGGAAGCCTCCAAACTCGACGGGAACGGGTGCCTCTGGACCCGAGGGGAGAGAAGCTCTCTAGGTTGATGAGTTGGCCATTCATGTTGACTGGGGACGAACTATATCACCACTGCAATAAGACTAGGTCAGACCCTGAAACCATGCTCTCGATATGACCCCAAGCACGCGACGCCATTTGCTTGGAGGTTTCCAGATTTTGATATGGGAATACAACCCTTTCTTTTCAGTGCAGATGCAATGACTCGAATGTTTCCTTATGATACTACCATCTACCACCTCACATCAAAAGTTCAGTCACGATTTAAAAGATCAATTGTCTATCCGTCGGCTTTGACATTAGTCAGCTTTTCGGCCAAGTCCGATGGTTCCACCAAATATGCAAACGGTGGATTCACGATAACGGACGAGGCCCGGTCACAACAGCACCACGAGGGTTTCGCGTTGCTCTTGGTATCACCATGCGACTGCTCCTACATCGTATTGTGTATCTCGAGTGGAAGTTGCGGCATCTCGAAGCCTTCCAGAAGCCCAGAGATCGCAATTAGGGCCATGGTGGGAATTATGTCCTACGACCACGTCCTGCGACCGCCCCCACTTTGGAATTCTATTGGTGTTGGCATTGCAGGATATCCCCTGCTCTTGCAGGTCATTTCTTGCCCTGCTCAATACTCTTTCTCATTGGATGTATGTTGATGGCTTCGAGCCAATTATCAGGAACTCTGCGTAAACATTTCTTCAACTGATTTCGGCTGTGTTGAAGCCACGATCAGTCATGGCTAATTATCGAAACTTTGTCTTATGAATAGTGCACGATTTAAGCCTTGATCAGCTCGAAGTACAGATGTGGACCCGTTTTTGACGCCGACCGATTTTTGCCATGATTGATCATTTAAATGGCTGAACAATCTAGTCTTTTGATGCTGGAATAGGGGTAGCCTGGGGAGTTGTCGGGATGGCCGTTCGTCATTTCCCATTTCCCCTGGAGTCCGTACATTTCCCTATTCCTAACGGCTGCTAGCTGTAATGCCAAGAAGACCTTCTAGGAGGCTCGGATATACATATTGCTATTCGGATTGAAAGTCGGGCCCTCCCCAATTTTGTTAGGCAGGCATGGCGGATTTGGAGTCATTTACTGCAGTGCTGCTCTTTTGCAAGCTTCAAGTGATGCTCGAGAGGTTAAAGTGTTCGCCGCCGTGAAGTGAAACGTGTGTTTACTCGGTGAGCCAACCAAAGAGCTCTGTTTTGACGGTTTGAGAGCTTGCTTTCTTCGGGAGAAGGGGAGGAGGGGGGGGGGGGGCCTCGCGAAGTCTCTTGACGGTTCAGACGAGGCTCATATCCAATCTTCGATTCTCGCCGCCTTTATTGTCGCGATTCGGCGTCTATCAGGAATTAAATCCAGCTAGGGACTAATTGCAGAATTCAAGAGTTATTGGTTTCCATTCATGAATGATCATCGTTTATTTTCACTGTTCACCGTCCACAATACCTTTCGTTCGCTTTCCAGTTCGATCACACAGCTTTAGGACAAGCGATCGCTATGTGAAATTAGCTAACTGTTTAGCCCTTGATCAAATCATTGATGTACTGCACACAATTCCAGAAAAAGCGGGGAGCTTGTTGGATGTTGTCTGTTTAGACTAGTCGGCGCGCAGCATTCCAAAAGCGGACAAGGGCTTCGTGTTTCGAACTGCACGCCCGTCCAAATTCAATAATAACACTGTTTTTCGTCATGCGAGTGTTCGGTCCATTCACCAGCCTTTACGTAGGCGCCAAGTTAGGCTTCTGTTGCAACCCCTTTCCCCTCACGTAAGCGCATACGACAAACTGTATATATACATGCGCTGTCCCTTCCGATGAAGTTGACATCGAGTTAGCCGAAAAAATCTTAGCAGTTTCGCTATCGCTTAATCAGTCGATATTCTCCACAAGGACTTCATCTGTGCTCTGAAATATCGTCGTTTGACGCTGGAGGCCTGATCTCAAGCAGCCTTGGAACCTGTTCACGATATGTAACCCTGATCAGTTATAACACTGGATCTCAAAGAAGGGTTTCTGCTGAGAGTTGGAAGGTTCGTGAATCCCGCACTATCAATGTCGAAAATATATTAATGTGTGAAAAGTATGGCCGTCGTTCCCAGATACGTGCGACGGTCGGTGATGTTACCGAGATTAAAACTCTCCTTCATGGTAACAGTCTTGGAGCGAGTGAGAATCGGGGCACTGGTAGCTATTTCAAACGAGTTAAAGCTGTTGAAATATTTGCAGATTATGACGATGCATCTGTTGCATTGTTGAGGGTTGCATAGTGAGGGTTAGGGTACCTTAGCCGAGACCGGAGCGAAGTTTATCAAAAACCACTTTGGGACCTGAATGGCGAGTTTCTTTTCCTCCATCCTGTCGCGTTGCAGAGATTTGAAGATGTTAACATGTGTGAAGTGGTGAACATTTGATGAAAGTCTCCCACGAAACCTTGAAATAAGGAGGAAACGTGAATATTGATGGCCTGTGCTTCCTCCGAGGGAGAGAGAACTTCGAGAAAAGCAAAAAATTCAACGAAATCCCCACTCGCCTTCTGATTGATGACGCGATACATCAGACGAAACACAGGACCTCCGACCATGCGACGATGTAACAACGTCCCAATGTGAGTGTGTTTTCAATTTTGAATTGATTCAACGGAGTAGAAAGCCTTGCGATCGGAGGAGGATTCCATGAACTAGTCCAAGCTCCCTGGCATCTATGCCTTATGTTGGGAGCCTTTCGCTCTGCCTCGAGTTGGTGCTACCTAGGGTTTTGTGCAATTTTTGGTGATATTCAGCCTGGATGCCTTATCATATTCGATATTCCTCAAGCGCGGATATTGAACTAGTTTCACGACAGTTGGGCAGGTTTCAGGGTCGTTAGACCTCAGAGCATAAATATTTTCCGCGGTAAGTTGTCCTGGGTGGCTGCTGATTTTACGTTGCTAAAAGCTTATCGTGACATGCTCGTGTGGCCTGTATGTTTATAAGTAACCGGCCTTAGACCTCGAAGTGGTGCCTGCTCACTTGTCCTATTTATATAAATACGGGAGGCGTAAGTAACACAGTGCGCTTGAAGAAGGTAAAAGTGGATTTTACGGGTAAACCCAGTTGTCAAAGGGAGCGTCTAACATAACTGCAGTGAGGCGGCGTAGGTGAAGATAAATGTTATGCTAAATTTAGTGAGTAATGCAACCCAGAATTGGTCCGTCTCTCTTTTGCCAACTTACCAACCAAAATTCCAGAATCTCATGTATACCTGCTCCTCCAACCTGTCTGAGCTTACCGCAACCTTCAGGGCATGTCCATCATCTACAGCAAGCAGGAAGATTGCGAACGAGTCAGCCTTTTCACCTACCGAGGCAGTTCCGAGTTCCTTGTTCGCCATGCACTTCAGCGGCGTTTATTCAACTAATAGGGTTCTATCAAGCGCGGCGCAACCCCATTCGTCTTACTTCGCCTCACTTCAGCCTCCCCAACATCAACTTTGGTTCTATCCCAATGGTCCAAAGATGTAGCTGCAGGCCTTGTGCAAATTGAACAATTATACGGCGTATGGAGCTATAATGCATGGTTCCCATGCTGTTTTTTCGTATCCGCGTCATGCGACTCATCACTTTTCCCCCACCTTCTCTTCTCTAAAGCTCTGTCAAGTCGACGAGATTGGTTTTCTACGGGGTTTTCGGTGAATTTTCGGAGCTAAAATCTAGAAAGAACACCGAAAATGATCAGATTAAATACTAGATCTTTTTTTTTCATGGTTGCTGGAGCCTAGTGACTCGCACTGAGGAGAATTAA
>JAAMPI010000252.1:0-47809 GCA_013054445.1 Cudoniella acicularis
CCCGGGGAATTTCTCGGTCGGCATGTTCACTTTCCTATGGCAGCCCGGGCGCGGTTTGGTTGGTATCCCGGGTCGAATACCGGAGGCCTCCTATGTCTTACCTCACAGAAGCTCCATTTTGGCAGCTTGCGACGTTTACGGTTACTCCTCCTGGCGTTTATATTAACGTGATATTAATTTAACCCAGAGTTGAGGTTGGATCTTTTCCAAACCGCGTTGACCAGAGGTAAAATGCGAGAGCATGCAAAGGCAGCGATGCCTGCCGATAATTTGGCGGTGTGAAGCCCGAACCACTGAACCACTAAAGCCAGTCTGGATTGGGTCTTCAGGTAGGGGCTGGCCTAGACTGTCTGGCCCCTGGATCTGAGGGTTTTCGGAGGCTTGGCCTGCATTGCGTAAGGCCCCCCTGGGAGATCGCTGTCCGGTCTGTGCTGATCGGGGATCTTTTCGCTGTAACCAGTGATACTCCGCAAAATGATAGAACCTGCATCCTGCAGCAATGCCAGTATGGCCCGAGACACGGATTTCGAGATGTTTTTTCGTACTTCTTTCTTCTCCGCCTTTCGCATTGGATGCCCATGAACGAATTGCAATTGCTAGTCAAAGCCAAAGAGTCGGGCCTTGTTGAATTATTGGTGTTGTCGAATTGTTGTGTCGGTGCGTTTCCCGAGACAATAGACGCCACAAACAAATTGAAGGACAACCCCGGGCCTTAAGAATGCTGAGCTTTCAGTCTGAACTTTGGTAAGGCATGACCAATGAGGGGGGCTTAAGAACAGGCCCCGTGCACCTGTCAGCACGACCACGGCGCTGGATCTGCCCTTGGAATTCCAGTTTGCAGCGGCCTTGCTAGAAGAGCTCAGGAACCCGTCGGATTCCGTAATTGAAAGTAATGCAGCCATCAGCAGCGTCATTCCCGGCAGCTCCTCAGCCCTCTCCTATATCCGCTCTCCTTATTGTGATGCCACGTAAACGGTAAACAGCGGACGCGTCGATATCGCGATGTCGAGGTGCGGCAGAACAGAATCAGAACAGAATCAGAACAGATCACCACAGCGCAGCGCAGAGATCCTGAAGAGGGCGCACAAGCAAACCCCAAACCTCCTTGTCTGGGCAGACGAGCAAAGCAGATCACCACACATCGGCGTTTGTGTCCAAGAGGTTCGGGAGCTACCCGAGCTGCTGGTGTCACAGCACCACTGAGCAGCACATCACGCACATGTTGCGCTGAAGAAAGCCATCCCGCATACACCGTGCAGGGTGCAGCAGTCTCCTCCCACCTACTTCCACCTGGTGTCACCGTTGACGGCTGCACCCCTCCTCCATCAATTCTCTGCGGCCTACGGTATACGGTCTGCGGTAAACGGTCAGCGTATGGCCAGGACTCAGCAGTATACGGTCACGGTCGTCTCGGCACGCCTACCGTGCCTTGCCATGGCCCATGGCTCTGTGCAATGATTGCCCCCCCAATGCTCGAGCCCGACGGCAGGGGCCTCGTGTATCAAACCAACAGCTGTCCACCGTGCTGCTCTGCCAAATCTAGACTCTGACTCCACCACCTCCGTCAGCCTTGGACGTGGCTGCCGCAGTCCAGCGTGGACTTCTGACGGAGCGTCTTTTCCCCTTCTGCAAACTTTTTGAAGGCTTCAAACAGACATCACCTCCTCCCCAGGCCACGGCTGCCCCCTCGTCGAATTGAGGTCTTCCACCATGCATATATCTGCCGCCTCCGGCATGGCGACTGCGTGACGACTTGCTCCTTGCACGTACAGAATCGTTCTTGGAAACGAGCCTTCTCAGCCTTCTCTTGGTTCTGTGACTCTGTCAGCAAGCAGTCTCCTCCGTTTTTGTGAATACCCCGACCACCGGTTCTCCCCTAATTGTCTTTGCCCCTGGCATCCCGCAAGTCGAATCCTGTCCGTATCCACTGTATTATACCAACCCTGGACAACAATCGAATAGAAGCTGCGCATGCTTGTTGATAGCCCTGGTCCGCGGTCCCCCTCATCACTTGCAGGGCAATCCTTGACTCTTGAACTTCAGAGCCTGCTGGGATTTTGTACGCGAGAGCCAACTGAGAAGGGGAACGATTTTGGACGTGTGGAAAACTGATTGACTCTTTGACATTTCTTCTATCGATTGGCGTTCTTGTGGATGTTGTGGTTGTGGTTTTTGGTAACGCGGAGGAAGTACTTCAACTTCATCTTCTCCCATACAGAATCTCAAAATCGCCAACCCACAACCTAGCCGAGTCACTATCAGAGCCTCCCTCGGTTCGAAGAGCTCTGCACTTCGTAACTTCACCTCCCTTCTTTGTACTGTCAACTGCAGCTACATTCTTTGCTCCGTCGAGCTTCGCTGTCGACGATATATTCCCTCCCTCGACACTTGCTTCTAAACATTACCCTTCGCTACCTCGAGCTATTGATCTTTGAGCCCTGCGCTTTCCAACCGCAACTTGTTCGACAAGCAACGTCTCTGCTTACTATTTTTGCAAACTGATTCTCCAAGATGAAGGCCGTTGATGTGTCTGCCGCGGACCTCAACAATCTCGCGATTATCGAGAGAGCTGCCTCGTCTTTCTCGCTCGTTGGGATCACCTTGATCATCATTACCTACCTGATCTCTCCATCTTTCCACAAGCCCATCAACCGCCTTGTGTTCTACGCGTGCCTAGGTAATATTTTCACCAATATCGCCACCGTCATCTCTCGAGATGCGATATACGACAGCTATCAAATATGCCAGTTCCAAGCGGTTCTCATTCAAATGTAAGTCTCCACTGGTACCGTTCGCAGAGTGAACATATCTAATTCCGTAATTCAGGTTTTTGCCAGCTGATTCTTTCTGGACACTCGCAATGGCTTGCAATGTTTACCTCGCTTTCTATCGATCATATACTGGTGCCCAACTTCGTAGACTAGAAGGACTTTATTTCTTTCTCTGTTACGGCATTCCAATGATTCCTGCTATTGTCTTCCGTGTCGTGAGCACTCCATCGAAGGGTCCTATGTATGGCAATGCAACTCTCTGGTGTTGGATATCAAATGAATGGGACGTTTTCAGGATTGCCGCATTTTACGGCCCAGTCTGGTACGTTTATCAACCAGCCGTATCTCCATCGTACTGACGTGAATAGGGTTGTTATAATGGTCACCTTAGGCATTTATATTCGAGCTGGCAAATTGATATACGAGAAGAGAAAGCAATTGCAAGCCTTTAGAGTTCGACGAACCGAGCCAATGCCGGAATTAAGCGATCCATTTCAAAGAGTTGCTGGCTTTGAAATTCAAAGAACTACAGATATCTCAGTTAACTACGAGGACGTCGACCCCATAGACTCGGGCGATTCCAGCTTGGCCAGCCCTCGACAGATCCAATACCCTGCTCCTGCAGTACAACCGACTAAGACCTTCTCTGTTAAAATCACTAGCTCCCAGCGAAATGGTAGTATCCAATCCTCCTTTGCAGAGAAGAAAAACTCTTCAAGTGAATCTTCCTCTCCTATATCACCGCGTGCAGGATTCGATACCTTACCGGCTCGCAAACAATCTACGGTCGACAACAGCATGGTTATGTGGTCATACACCAAGGTTGCGCTTCTCTTCTTCGTCGCATTGATGATCACCTGGATCCCCTCATCTGCCAACCGCCTTTATTCCGTCGTAAATCCCGGTTATATTTGCCTCCCTCTCGAATACGCATCAGCTCTTGTGCTCCCTCTACAAGGCTCCTGGAACGCCATCATCTACTTCGTAACTTGCTGGAAGGAATGCGGGGAGCTGTACAACAATATCCGACAAGGCAAACCTCTGTCAACAAGTGGAATCAAAGCCATTTTCAATTTCCGTGACATGGATGACAGGGAACATTTCGCCGCCTCGCCAAGAGCGCAGAGAACTCCCCGCCACGAAAACTTCTTCCTTGAGGAAGAGGAGGGAAGCATGACGGAACTCCACAGTAATATCAACGCCCGTCGCGATACTAGAGATGCATACAGCAGTCGTCCTGACACGAAAGATTCCAATCACTCCATCACTAACGACTTTTCCACCGTCGAGCGCACCAACACCAAGGAATCCGCCTCTTGAATCAACCTTCCGAAATGTCTTATTCTCTGGTGTTCTTGGCTTGGATTGGATTTGGTGGTGCATTTAGCGCGGCGTTGGATGGGACGAACGAATTTCGGACTGACGACGGATTGATCGATTGGATGACTTTTACGACACGACTTACTGACACCTCTTCGATTCTCGATCGATCTCGATGATCGATCTCTCTTCCTCAGTGTTGAATTATTGATGCGCATATCATTTGGCAGCCATATCTTGTTTTTTATAATTCGTCTCTTAACTTTCGCGAGGTAGTTTTTACTGATACCCGATGTGTATTTTAGCTGAGATATAGCACAGCCGATATCTACTGGCATATGATTCCCTTTTATTGTAATTGTGGGGAGTGGGGAGTTGGGAACAATGTGGTGGATGGTGGATGCTGGGTGGGTGGATAGTGGGTGGATGTTCGAAGAAGTGTAGCAATAGGATACACATACATACAGCAGGAAGCTAAAGCTGAAATGCGCTGCAAAGCTGCAAGAAGCTGTACATTAAAAAATTCAAATCAAAATTCAATAACTACATACTGCCAACGATACCTTCGCCTTTCCCCATCTGACTCATGTTTTGTAACCTGAAGGCTTGTCGTAGCTAGCTTAGGTACGTCACCCTTGGCCTTAGCCGGGCGGGAAAAGGGGAGAAAGGCGATCACGTGATGGTCTGAAAATTTCACTGACTTTCGTTGTAAGTGAATGACTATCAGGGCTTACAAACAACCATTTTGCTTCCCTTTCATTCTTCCAAGCCTCGTCACTTAGGCAAGCCCCAGGTTGTAAGTGTGAGAAGAAGAAATTCATCACGTGCTGACCTAAAACCACAGGATCCTAGGAGTCAGGTGTCTTCCTAGAAGTTTTCAGGCTTCTTATCTCCTCATGACTTCCTACGTTCTTTCGCTCTTCTTCTATTTTCTTCGCTTTTGGATTTTGGATTTTGTGGTTGTTATTTGCTCTCTTCCCACCCATGTGCCTTTTTGCAATGCGGACATGTCACGTGTAACGTGCTGCTTATTTCTCGATCATCACTTGAGCGTTACAAACTCCGCTTTGGGGTTGAGGAAGGGGTATAAGAAGGGAAGTTGCGGCATGGGGTTGGGATTCCTTTTCTGCATCTGCATGCGTGTGAGGGAAGTGGAATCTGAGAGAACTTGAGAAGTGAAGTGAAGAGATTTTGTGACTGAAAGAGGTAAGTAAGGTAAAGAAGTCAGGGTGGGAGGGCTCTTTCTGTTTCTAAGGTAGCTTTGGGGGTAGGTTAACTTTTAAGGGGTATTTTTAGGCGAACGGTGTTTTTCCCTTTCGAGGAATTTTCTCAACAGGTTCTCCCTTTTCTCTTGTGTCAATTGAAGGTCTCCTTCGGAATTGAAGTTCTCTCTCCTTTCTCGATTCTCAGCCAAATGCACTCTCTCTTGTTTTTGTCAATATCACTTCACAAGGTCCGAGCAGGATCTCGTTCGCTGCACCAAGTGCCGAATCAACGGCCATGAAACCCTGTCGTGCAGGGAGCCATGGCCCTTCTGGGAAGGTCAAGAATGCGACTACTGTTACGACGAAGATCACGAGCTTAAAGACTGTCCCGATTTTAATGATCGCATTCCCACATGCAGAACGTGTGGGCATGACCATCGCACTGAGGCTTGCGTGACCAGGGACACGGAAGTAGTAGGCAATGTTGAGCAGTGGACGAAGTCAAAGTACGAGGATTACGAGAGTGCAAACGGGCCGCCCCCTATTAGCAGCACAGCCGTTGCGTTCGGTAGACTATCTCTAACTCAGTCCCAACCCTCCTCTTCTAGAGCAGGAAAAAAGTCTTCTAAGAAGAAGAAGAGGGAGAGGAAGAAGAAGCCATCTTCTCAAGAAACCGCAGCCAACATGGAACCCGTGGAAGATCAATCGTCTACCGATCAGTCCAAGCTCCTCCTACGCCAGAGCAGCTGAAGAACGAAGCAAGCGCTCATCTAATTTCTCAACTACAGGACTACAAACAACGCGAGCTTACGAATTAAGAAGTAGAGAAGAGGAACTGGGCAACTCAAAATCTGGATTTGGAGCCATTTTCGGTCTCGGGAGTACTGGCGAGCGATCATCTCAAAAAAATCGAAGCAAATCTCTTCAACGTCAAATTTACCGGCAACAAAAATGACGACCCAGACATTCGGAGGTACAGGATTGAACTCGGTCCCATCAAGGCTACTGAAGAGAATCTCAGAACCAGAGAGGATGCTATCAATAATCCCGAAAAAGCTCCCCGCTCGCGAGAGACCAGAACAGTTTTGATTAAACAGCTTCTCAAGCAACGGGAGCCACATGCCACAATATGGATTTCAGACTACTTGACTAACATTATTTCTGTCGGGCTCTTGTACAGAGATTTCCAATCAACTGTGCCGGGGACAGCCTGGAGCGTTCTCCATGTTCGAACTGGTCTTCCAAATAAGCCAAATCCACTTGTTTAGAGTACTATCGTTTTCGAAGGTCTTCTTAACAAGAAAAAATAGAAAAAATATGTCGACTCAGACCAGGCAAAGGCCGAAGCCTACTTCCCGGATAAAGACCTCAGAATTCTGAATCTGATTTCTCGGAGTCGTGTGAATGTCCGTGACTAGGAAGGCGGTCGTATTGGAAACAAGTTATTTCCAAAAGATCAAGTCGCCAGATACTCCGTTGACTTGCTTTTTACGGTTTTGGACGATGCACCAAGCCATATGAATAGCTGGAAGCATGGAAAGTGGCAGCCCCCGACGGACGTAGTATACCAAATCAAGACACGCTTCTTCACGTCTATGCGTCCAGGGCATGGTCTATTCTTCTCAACGTCAATTCAACAACATCGGCCTTCTATCCAGCTGTTAATTTACAGAAGTGGATCCAAGATCGCTGTAATGGAGCGCTCAAATACGAGGTGAAGAAGGAGCTTGAAGGTCTGCGTGTCACCTTTGAAGGGGATAACAAATACCCCAGAAAAAAGGGGAAGAAGAGGTACATTAGAAGTTTCTCAGACGAAGATGTCTTGAATCAAATGTTCAAGCAAGACGACGGAACAATGATTGATGTGCATTCGTGCATGAATGGCGGTGAGTGAATCGAGCTTAGATAGCATTTCCATACGACTACAAACTTTGGCTAATTTTAAAAATTAGAGTACGAAGAGCTGAATGGAGGAACAAAGATGAACTCGAAAGCCTACTGCATCAATTTGGGAGGTTTGATAAAAGATTAACGTTGGTATCCGGCGGACAGATTGCGTAGTGTGGAATGGCAGAATGTGAAGACGCAACTCGATGAACCTTACAAGCCAATAATGCTGGAAGTTGCAACTAGGCACCCAAACGCCAACAGGGATCTCACCACCACTTCTGCTTTCGAGCATCTTGGACTCACAGATAGTACCGATTTCTACGGGGCAGATTTACAGAGAGTCTAGCATCCTCATTTCATCAAAAACTGACGCAAGACAGGGTTTCAACTTGGCTGTTGATAATAATTTTGTCGACTTTCCCCCACGCTCCTTTGACCCTGTCAGACTGCAATATGTGGGAACAAGAACCCAGAAAGGAAAGTCAGTCCAGCAACTTGGAACCTAGAGATTATCAACACGATCAATAAAGGTTCTGGCTTCCTGGTTGTCAAAACCTTCCCAAATCACATGAACGCTATTGTAATAGGTAAGCAAGTATCATCGCGAAACGATAAGGCGAAGTTGGAGAGGTTCTGGTATGATTATCTTAAGAAGGCTGTCTCAAATTACGGTCTATCCTTCAAAAAGATAAAAGCAGAGTGTGTCAGTTTCTCATCGGATGAGCAGTATTATTAACCACACCTGCATCGGACGATTCTGAAGGGTAAGCTTACAGCGGCGTGGAATAAACTCGGACGGCCGTCATTTGTTTTCTTACAACTTCCTCCAAAGGAACTGGGTAACAACAAGAAGATTTACGCGGACGTCAAATGGTGGGGTGACTGCGACCATGGTGTTTCTAATGTCTGTCTGACATTCGAAAAGCTGACTAGCGCAGTAAAAATTTTCCGCCTGAAAGACGGCACTTTGAAAATGAAGGTGAACTGGACCACGATGGCGAATTGGTGGTAAGTTCTTTTCTTCTTGAACCTAGCCGCAGATATGTCGATGACATTCAGAAGTCTCAAGATAAATTTTAAGAACGAAGGCACAAATCATGCTATTGGTGGCGTTTTCCCAATTTTGGCGAGGGTCATGGTAGTTGGAGCCGACGTTACACATCCATCAAGAGACGCAGGAAATACGTGTCCCTCAATGGGGGGCATCGTGGCTACTTGGGACGCGAATTATGCCCAATATCTTGCCTCTGCCAGGCTGCAGGCTAATAAAACGGAGGTTGGTGTATTTGTTGAGGTTTTTAACGCTCAGAAGAAATATTGACTTTCGTAATAGCACATAGCTGATCTCAAAGGCATGATGATTGAACGCATTAACACTTACCGCCAGCTCAGGGGAGAGTATCCGAAGCACATTACCGCGATGGGGTTAGCGAAAGCCAATTCGGACAGGTGAAAGCCAAGGAACCCCCCCAGATCAAGAACGCTTGCATTGCTGTCCAAGGTACCGAACAAGGTGCGGGGTGGGCGATGCCATCGCTTACCTTCTTGATTGTCGGCAAGAGGCATCACGCTCGCTTCTATCCAGATTTAGCTTCCCAGATGAGAGGAAATGTTCCTTCCGGCACCGTTGTGGAGACCAGAGTTGTGGCGCCAAAACAATTCAACTTCTATCTTCAAAGCTGCGACAGTCTCCTTGGTACAGCACGATCAAGCCACTACGTTGTGGTTGAAAATGGAAGTTCATACAGTGCCAAAGACTTGCAGGATGTAGTAAGTACCATTATTTCATACCAATTTACCCAATCCCCGTATTCTTCTCTCCGAGTTGGGAATATGGAAAGCCCAATTATACTAACGCAAGGTTCGGAGCAGACAGACCAAGTGTGCTTCATAGGCTCCCGCGCCCTCCATGGCTTTCAGTCTGCACTCCAGCTCGCTATGCGGATATTCTCTGTGATAGGTTGAGGATGTACATGAAACAGGCCCTTAATAAAGTCAGACCTGATGAGCAGCCTCTGATACAAAAGCCGGCTGAAGGAACAGATCCAGTGCGCTATTACGAGCGACAGAATATGGTTTGGGGGGAGGGCCGGGTAGATGCTGCGCGGAAAAATCCTTGGCACCCTAATGTTGACAACATCATGTTTTATCTATGATTTCTTTTGAGAAGTATGTTTGGACTGTTGTCTGAGTTTTTGGATGGTAGGTTCTAGCTGGCGTTTCTAAGTTTCTTCTGTTCTGATCTTTTTGGGGAAAGGTAGCCTGCGAGTGTGATCGAGAGTTTTGGCTTTCGCAAGAGTTGTTCCTCTGCGTATGCGTTGCTTACTTTGCTGATTTCTGGCTCTGTATATTTTCTGGTATGACCTGGGTTGCGTGAAAGTTTTCAAGTGTATTTGGTGCGATGATTTGTTGAGTTTCTACTGGCGTTTTGGATTTTTTCTGCGTGCCTTAAAATTTGGACTATTTTCCAACCAAAACAACTATCTGAAATTTCTACGGTGCTGAACGGTTCTTGCAAGGTCTTAATGCCGATATTTTAAAGAGATATGAGGAAGTTCCTCAACACAGGTGCACAAGTGCATTGCAAAAAATGGTCTGCAAGTCACTAGCATAACTTACTGACCTTGGGAAAAAATTGTCTTCTATTTCTTTAAAGTATAGTTTTCCAACGAGTCTAGCCTCCTATGGGATCTTAAATTATATTTGCCTCATTCAATTGCCTGTTCTTACCAGCATGTATAGAAATAGCTGACCATCAAATAACGAAAGTAGTGAGTCCAACTCAGTAAGCGAGGAAAATAGGGGTCACTGGGCGGGTACGAAGTATTTCTGCAGCCTGCACGAAGTAACCCACTCATTATTGCGCGCGCGAATTCAAACTGGGTTTGAACTCTCGTAAGGATATTAGGCGGCTTTGTTGTTCTTAGTACTATCGAGATACTCAAGAAGTTTTGGTGTTGTTGCTCACTGACTTACAGGGACCGAGGCGCTAGAACTTAGCGACCTTGTCAATACAGGGATCCAAGCGCTGCATTTTGTGCGAAAATAGTCGGACGGACATTTACGTCGCATTTACCAACCAGTAGGGTGAATGGGATCAAATTATTTTTTAATGAATAGAGCAACACAACCTTTCGCTCCATGATTATAAACAAATTGAAAACGTAATCGTCATGTGGTAAATATTAGGTGCTGGGGTGGGCCTCAACCGCTGGGGCATAGGAAGGGCTCGCTGAATTTCGGAGGTAGACTCGCTGTAAATTAGTGTGGTGGGTTTAAATTACAGCAGCTCATTGTGTACACTTGGTCGCCGTATAAGCCTGAAGCCTGAAGTCGGGAGTTGGGGGTCGTCGAGTCAGGGGCCGGAAAACTATTATTATTTTCGCTAAGTTAGTCTATTTAATACTAATATTATCTTATTTAAGTAAGCTTTAAATTCTTTAGTTTAATTTTAATTATTTAGAGTATATTAGAAAATATAAATCCCTTTTTAATAAGAAAATAAATAGGAAGTATTATTTAGAAGATTGGAGTTATAGCCTAATAAGTAAGGCATTAACTATATCGCGCGAAAAAGGCACTAGGCTAGGGGTTCAGTCGCGGATTACGCTAAAGGTAACTGAGTACACTGAAGGCAGGCCGCTGGGTACGCTGAAGGCTACTGAGTGCGCTGAAGAGCAGTCGCTGGGTATAGCCAATCGATATTTATAAAGTGACCTCGAATCGTACCTAAATAATATAGAGAGGTAGGTCATTTTAGAAATTTTAAATTGGGGCTTGACTCGCAGACTTCAGACCCCCGACTCCTGATTTGTGCGGCGACCAAGATTACCCAGTGAGCTGCCGTATTAAATATAGTTTGCCCTAAGCGATGAAAAGGGGGGAAAGGTTACGTAAGCAAACGCCAAGATGGCCCGCACCCCGGCAAATACGGATTTCGCACTTCGCACCACCCGCTTCATCATCACGAAGCAACGCAATGAAAAGCTCCAAAAACCCCCAAGTATCCCCAATTGCTTTACCTGTAACATACAGCACTAACATCCAACTCCTGTTGAACATCGAAAACCCTTTACCCCAATTCACGATGACGGAGACACACCTCTTCATCCTTGAACAAGGTACATCAGACGATTGAAATACAGCCGTTGGTCAAATCTTCACTTGCCTCGCAGATGGCACCCAAGGAAGAGACCTCATATCGGGCCTTCGATCAGCTCCTGACGGCATAGCAGTCTCTGCAGACCATAAATACGTGTTTTGGACAAATATGGGACACCCTGGGCCGAATGGCTGGACAAATACTGGAAGCATACAACGATGCGATATCGACGGAAAGAATGTGACTACGATAATTGCAGAAGGGACCAAGACACACACACCGAAGCAATTGGTTATTGCGGAGAAAAGCAAGAAGCTGTACTGGTGCGACAGAGAAGGCATGAGAGTCATGAGATGTGACCTTAATGGAAATAATGTGGAAGCGCTGGTGAGCAATGGAGACGTGGAAAATGCCGAGCATAGGAAGGATCATTTGAGGTGGTGTGTTGGTATCCAGATCGATGAAGATGCCGGGTATGTTTATTGGACACAGAAGGGTCCATCGAAAGGTGGAAAGGGCAAAATCTTGAGATGTCCAATTTCTGGAGCTGGCCCAAACGGGGAGGACATTGAACTCCTATTTGACGGACTTCCTGAACCAATTGACCTTTCTCTAGATCTGCCCGAGAAATAGCTGTACTGGACTGACCGTGGCGAGTAAGCAGCCCCTCCCATTCTGTATGGAGCTGTATTTTTCACTGGCGTTAGCATCCCCTTGGGAAACACGGTCAATCGAGCGAAAATCCCGAAGAAAGGCGAGAAAACGAAACACGAGATTCTCATCCGCAAACTTCACGAAGGGATTGGACTCGAGCTTGATATAAAGAATAGGGGATGTTCATAACGGACTTGTTAGGTGGAGTGTATAGAGCTGACTTGGATGGGGGGAAATGAAAGAGTACTGTTTCCTGACTTGGGGACAGTCACTGGGATTGCGATAGCGCACTTTTAGTGAGTGCGTGATAAATGTTAGGGTCGTTTGATTCGTGATGAAATTGATTGCAAGTCTTTTTTTTTTTGATACTATAACGGTCACTTGATGCATCTCTCTTGTTAATGTATTGCACTGAGCAGTCAGAACCTGAACCGGGGGTTCAGTTCAAGTGAGTTCAGGACACCGCTCGAATTACATGCCTGAGAAAGGATTGCTTCTCTCACAGTTGAGCTTGGGCTTCTTCTGGCGCTGGATGTTTGAAACAATAAACGTATTTACTCGTGAGATCTGCCACGAAACACTTCCAGCTAGTCTATGGAGGTTGCAATTTCGGGGATTTTTGACCCATAAGTGATTTTTGAACTCGATCCTGAACCATCCGTGGTATTATCAGCAAGATATTTCGGACTGCTGTACTCTTAACTCCATACATGTGAACAGTCTGATCAACTCACTCTACACCCCCACGCGAGACGTTCGATCGAGGTGACTACATGTGAAAAAATACCAGGGGACCGGATCGGTCCGCAAAGGGGCTTGAAAGCGAATCAATTTTCAGCTCCGCAGAAAAATTTTTGACGAGAAATTCCAAAAACAGGGCAGAGAAACAGCGAGAATAATGACGAGGGGACTGGTTATGACGTGTTATCAGTTCAGGATACCAATCGGAAGGCGAAACCACCCAGGCCCTGTCTGCATTTTAGGATAAAATTGTTCCTTAAATGTTACACAGACTTCCGTGCTTCCCTCATAAACTCAATAATCGCCCTTTCGAAAAGTTATAAAATTATTCGGGTGTTGGGGTCCACTGTCCGAATACACTCCTAATTTTTTTTTTGGAAAAAAGTTCAATAGCTTCAGTATAACCCTTAGGCTGACAAGTCTGCAAAGATTTCTTTATGTCTTCTTCCTTCAGGTTACATTTTGATAAACTGAATGAGTTAAGATTATTACAGAAATTTAGGTAGTGTCGTTCTTGAACCGCACCTTCCCCCACCATCTAGTACACAATCACCACAGACTTCCTCCTTCGCAAACTCGTGCCTCCTTTCTCTTTCTCTCGCCTGTCTCAAACTTTCGTCAAGAATCTCGCCCTCAACTTTCAAAGGCTTCTAGGTTGGCCCCGAGATTCAACTTCTGCACCAGCATCAACTTTAACCCTAGTCAATCAACAACAATTTGCAACCGACTCCTGGATATTTCAAAGGTCTCGCTGAATTATATCATTGAGCACGCTGCGATATTGCAAAAATGGAAAGGTGCAACATTGATGACATCCACCGATGGATTATTGTGTCCTTACGAGGCGGTGTGATCAACTTTGATCACAGGCCTTCTCTCTCCTGGAAAATATAACTGCCTAACACGAGGTCAAGAATGAATTCGTGCAATTCAATACATCAAAAAGATAAAGGCAACCCCGGAAATAACCTTCAACAACAGACAACCTGCTACTCAACACGGCCTTGGCACTCGACACTTTCTTAGTGCAAGATTTGAAAGATCTTCCGCCTCGAGCGCACCAAGCTTGGTACGTGCCGAAACCAACGAAGACACTAACTCCATTTTGTCGGCTAGACTGGATCAAGTCTCGCAGCCATTTACCACCTTTTCATTCACGATGGCTTGCCTCTCACCCTGGCCTTCATTCCAATTGGCTTGCTGAAGCTTCAGCGGTGGCCTTCGATATTTATTGTCGATGCCTGCTTCATGGCCCTGCTGCCATGCTCGAATTAACGCGTTCAAAGCCAGCCAACTGACACGAGTCAATATGCGGCATCCTGAGTTTGACGCGTCGAATCGGGGAGTGTAACCACTCTGCAACCTCCGTCCAACACGTTTTTGTGCTTCCGATAGAACGTGAGGGCGACCTCTTGAACGTGGATATGCTTGGACGCCCCCGTAGCATTAGGCTTCCTTAAATCTTGGATATATGCCCCCGATTGGGCTTGATGGACCGCCAAAGCAATGGCACCAGAGAGCAAGAATTGCATAACCACTCACGACAAGGCATCAGTGGTGCTCATTCTCATGCAATGAGACGGTACTGATTTGGGTTGTTCGCGCCTCTAATTCATCTCCATGGAATAGGGTCCGCTCCCCAACTCAGCTTCAACGGTGATAATATGTAGTACCTCCGTGGGCCTGATACTTCCGCTGACAGTAGTCTCTTCTCCGGGATCGAACAAAGGCAAAAGAACATCCCATCTTAATGAAGAGCTTTCAAATATCGACGAACCCCACCATTTTAATTTTCGCAGCAAAAATTGTCTGGATGCCGCCTGTTCCTTCAAGGCTGATGGTCTACATTCAGGTTTTTGGTGTGCATGGTCTCGGGACATTGCATTGATTTTGTGGCCTCCTTTCGCCTTTTCAGGGTGTCTCAGCGCACAATCCCATTGCACCCAGTTCTCCACTGGCATCGCTAAATATTTGCCACTCTCACCATATTCCTTCGAAGGCGTGCGTTTTCACAACTAAAGCATGATGGCTGTGAGAGGGTATAGTTTCTGTCGGCTAGGGAGCTTGATTCTCCGATGTGATTTTTGGATATGCATGCAAAAAATGGCCGGTAGCACCCAACGGGTAGTCCTCCGGCCATGATAAGCATTGTCTTTTTCATTGGCCCTGGTCCCCAAAAAACACGAATGAAAATTGTGTTCCGGATTCGCGGGTAACACCAAAGTTGCAACAGCCAAGCGGCGAATAAGATTAGCTCTCGAAATGCGGAAGGGACCAGGACTTCAACGGAGCTTTTCAATTTAAGGAACAGTGAAGAATTGGAAAGAAAGAGTAGAAGAGATCCGTTGAAATGATACTCCCAGCCAGTCGATGTTACAGCCCTAACGGATCTCACCACTCCCCAGGTCAACCGATCACTTGGGTCTCGGCAAGTATCAACCATTCACCTGAGAGACTGAGCCTCTTGCCAAGCTCAGAGAATCATTATTATTGGGTTCCTGGTGTGCCGGAAGTTCGGAACCATCAGATTCTGTTTTGCGCATGATTAATCTCCTTGGTTCCCGCATAGGAGAGCCTGCACACGAGGCCTGCGGTGTGCTGTCATTTCGTTATGGCACTCTCCTGAATCGAACCACATTTATCGTATGAGAGTTTGAAGAAAACATGCTTGGGACTCGTAACATGCGTTGTAGTATGCTAGGAGACGTCTCTGTGCAGATGAAGTAACCAATTGGCTCATATTATTCCATCGCGTGTTTTTTGTGGGGGTAGTGCCTCTGACCTTACTGTTCAAGAAATTTCATGAATCTAATTATTTGGAAATTTTGGCCTTTGATAAGATGTTAACGGACAGTTGAATTGAAGATCATTATTAAACTATAGTTTTGAAGTCAGTACAAGGAGTTGGCCTTGAATCGAATTTTAAATTCCTCCTCAAAACGTTCCATTAGAAGGGGCCCAGTAAAGAAATTCGTTTCAAGTGATTTTCCCCGCCTAGTGAAGTGGAAAAGCGTTAGTTGACCAACAGACTTCTATCATTCGATGTGAATCTGTTATCCAAGCATTATTAGACTCTAGGGGAGAATTTCCCCGCCCATATCCACCCATGCGCCTTTCAATTTTCGCACGCTCCCCTTTAGATATTCTTTTTCTTGCTCGAGCTTTTCCTTTGCTTTCTCTAATGTCTCGATATGCCTTTTGGCCAGCACCAAGACCTCCGCCTTGCTGACTCTTCTGTCACTGCCATCTTGTCCGTATCCAGTAATCTCCTGCCCCACAACTTCACTCGGAATTGAGGACAAAAGGGTGTTGAATTGGTCATTCAGCCGGTTGCGGTACTGTTTCTCGACCTGATTGTGGCTCGCCTTGCTGTTTAATGTTGTCTGGGTGGCCGAGGCGGCGGCGCTGGTAGGGGCGTACGAAAGTTTCTGGGCATTTTTGGTGCTTCGAAGCTGATGGCTTGAGGAAGGTGTCGATGAGTGATTCGAATTACGGCGTTGATCCTTCTTTCCACTTTTCGCATGGGCAGGGGCGCCTTGAGATTTTGATGAATCTTGCTTCTTGCGCGGACCTTTCGAGGTTCCCCATTTTGGCTTCGGAGCAGATTCTGCGCTTACGACTGTCGAAGAGGATGCTGATGGTCCCTCATTTGAGTATGACAAATATCTCTGCTGAGTACCGTTGTACTCACCATCGCCTTCTGGATCATGGATGAGGGGCTGGCCTTGGATGGTTGACAATGGCAAATATGCGACTGTGTGAGCAGGAGTGACATTTTGCATATCCCAGGCCGGGTCCCAGGAAGTATAAGGGATATTAGATGAGTATCCCAGGTCATTTCTAAAAGTATCCGATGCTGGGCTAGTTGTGTCCTTCAGAGGTCCACCGTTCTTGAAGCCTTCGTCAAAATAACCCCAGGAGCTTTTAAATGCAGCTGAAGTAGGCGTCGAAACAGGCGTCGTTACATATGGGTCTGCTTGTGGCTCCCCAGGCGACCAATCAGGAGAGGCAAGCGACATCCAATCACTTCCAGATTGTTTGACTGTGCTAAAATCCGAAGAAGGTGTATGCGAATTGGGGTCGATATAGGGATTCTGTCCTCAGGTCAGCGGGGTAAAAACACACCACTTCCAAATAACAAGAACCATACCTGACGCCTTTCCATCGAAGCATCTGTGTTTAACGTTTCGTACGCATGTCGCGTCGATTGGGAATAATCCATTACTTTCTCTGGTCAAGAATTCCGATAAGTCAAAAAGAAATCCGAATTTCGAACGAGAACCAAACGCCATACCCTCCACTCATATATAAACTAGAGCAACCAGACTTGAGGCGGCGCCCTCTATCTTTCAATTACTGCATGATGATCGACAGCCAGGGCTTGGGCAGGTTATTGTTCCCTGCTAGGAGTGCACTCGCTGTAAGGCTAGACTCCCTTGAGTTTGAATTTGGGATATTTCCAAGAGGATTGGTTTCCTGTGTTCTGGATCAGGCGTTTCGGGCATGGACATCCTAGCGTATGCATACCAAGGGGCAAATGCAACCAGCAATGCTCTTCAAGAAGTCCATGGATGAATGAATAGCAAAGGTACGGAGCACTGCCCTATGGACCAAGTGGCTTGATACGCGAACGCATGCGGTCATTGCGAGGCCCCTGGCTCAGCACCAAGAGGATGGAAATCACCGATCTGTGACCGAAATGTCGATGCTCAGACAGCCCTCATCAATGTGTACGGTTTGTGATCCTTATTTGAACCAAACCATATTTCTAAAAAAGAAAACAATTGGTCTGTAGTGGTAACGGAGCAAACCTCCGCAGCTCTTGGCAGCCAATGAGAAATACTCAACTCATTGATCGTACGATGCCTCCTCCAGTTGCGGGGCGCCCGGAAGCGGGGGATAATTCAGCGATATCTTTGTCTGCCTTGACTCATGAGAGGTGCGGAACTCCCAAATTTCATTTTAAGCCCGTTTCCGCCCACTCTGGCACCATTCAATGAAAAGAAACCAACAGGTGCGAGCCCTTCTACACGTGACTATTTAACCCCCTGACTGTCTTACCCGTACGCGATAACATTTACTTCCAGGAAGTTTTTTCGAGAAATATCTCCGCAATATTCGCCACTGCGCTGTCGAAACCTCTGTCCAAATACTCCATTCGATCGAGCACAGCTTTTAGTCAACCAAACATACATATGTTTTGGCCACACAGCATCGAACGCCATGCAAGCGATCTTGAGGAGCACCAACCTAAAGTCGGCTAACAAACACCACAACGCCCAAAAGGTTGCCTCACAGGACTCTCGCGTTACACAGCTGGAACTTGCATTGGCGTTCCGCGCTCCCCGAGCAGATGATGCAGCATGAAAATTGATTGGGAAGAGGGGTTCAAGATAAAAAGAAAACTGTTTGAAAGGAACCAACGGGTTACCCCCCATTATTCTTTTGCAACAAACAGAATTTTTTATCCAGATTCCCACCAAGATTTCAGATCCAGCGTTCTTTTTCTTTTTTCACTATGGTCGCACAAGTGTTGCCTCCTTACTTTTTTTTCGTGGAAAAGTTTCCCTGTATTTTTTTTTATGGGCATGCGCCTTCATTAATTGGTTCTGTATGCTGGTCCTGGTAGATTAGCTGGTTGGAACCTCGAAACTTAATTGGCAGGCAGACCCCTTCCCTCGAGGGGATGCGCACTTTATCAATATGCAGGGTCTTTTCGAGGTTGCACTGCACGACGGAACGATTTGTGGAATGTAGGTGGCTACATGAGTGGCCGCTCTTAACTCACGAAAGGAATATGAGGTGTCGAATTTTGAGGGAGGGAGCAGTGTTTGTCAAGGTCTAGATTCGGCACGGCACGCTGCTGTATGCGGAGTGGAGGTCGGCAAGTGGTCGGTTGGTCGGTTGGGAAGGGGTTTGGACTCTGGAGGCGGGAGGGGAGCGTCGGTGTGTGGGGGAGTTTTTTCTCTTCCTGGACAGTGAGAGGCTGCTAGGGTAGGAGGTCATCTTTCGCATGAGAAGGAAAGACTCGGAAAGTTGTTGTTTGCGGCATTTGTTTTTCAATTTTGGGTGAGAAAGCGGGAGATGAAGCTAACAGGTGTTAATACATCTTTCGATAGGAATGCCGGAGGAAATTCCTGAGGCCCGCTTCATATACAGTAGCTTTGCCACATGGAGAAGACTAGGTACGGGCCACGATCGGGGGGTCAATATTTGGGTGTCTCTTGTATCCTTCTTGATTGGGACTTATCAGATGACGACATTTCAAGGCCAAAACGCGGATTGGCGGAGGAATGATGCAGGCAACTCGGTGTGTTTTGCGTTATCGGCTGGGATTCGTTTTATATAGGCGTTTTGTTGCGATTTTTTCGTGGATTTGTGAGTCATGAGGTATTTAGGTTGCTTTTATTATAGTTTGGCGAGATGCTTGCAAGTGGCAATGTTTTGTTTCTATTGGAATTGTTAGGAATACTCTCCTTTTCTATTGCGGCAGGCCAATTTTGATGAATTTCCAAATTAGGAATGATTTCGAATACGCTTTCTCGTTGTTAGAGTGAGCTATTCATTCGTTCTTTGGAATATAGGAATCAACGCTGGGTCTAAGCTACTATCAGATTAGGAATGACTTAGAAATTGTTTCTTATTTGTTATAGCGAACTCTTCGTTCTTGTGCATACCGGAATCAACGCTGAGTTTATGCTACTATCAGATTGGGAATGACTTGAAATCCGTTTCTCATTTGTTATAGCGAGCTATTCGTTCTTTTGTATACTGGAATCAACGCTGAATCTATCTATTCTACTATCAGATTTCCGAAAAGAAAATTGAAAAGTGAAAGCACAGTCTGGATGAACAATCAAAACTGCCCAACGCTATGCCGCTATGCTTGCCTAGCTCTATTCCTTCTATACCAGGAAACGCGAAAGTCGGAACCCGAATGAACCAATTTGTTCCCGTTTGCATTCCTCTATATCGCTCCCTCTGTTTGTCCTCGTGTCCCAAAGCAATTGCTACCTGCTCAATTGATGTCACAGTAAGTAAGACCGGCCCATTCATCGCTCCAGTTGAAAGCCAACGCTTCGCCTCGAAGGTATTGTTTCCCGCAATACATTGGCCTCTCAATACTCTCCCATCCAATCTTGCTCAGACTTTTCGATCCCGCGAAGTAGTATCATTCTTCAACCTCATGGCATTCCCATTCCCCAACCCCCCGCGCGCTCCCACTCCCTCTTTAAAGCCTCCAGATCCGCGATCAGTTGCCGATTGCTTGCCGTCAAATCCTTCTCTTCCTTTTCTAACACCTTTATATAGTGTTCTGCCAACACGAGTGTTTCCGCTTTGGACGTCGGTATGTTATCTGGGGTATTAGGAAGGTATTTCGGTGGGATTTTAGCAAGGAGAGAAGCGAAGTGGGCGTTGAGGCGGAGTCGGTATTGTTTTTCGATTTCGTTATGGGTTTGTTTTTGGGATTGGAGAGGACGGGTTGGCGCGCGGCTGGCGGAGGCTAACGAGGAGGCTTGGGGCGAGGGAGTGCGTCTCAAGGAAGAGGGTGGGGATGCGGATGGTTTGCGCTTGTCTTTTGCTCGTGTCTTCGTGGAGGTGCTTGAGGTTTTAGAGGAGTGTGATCGGCTTGAAGAAGGGCGAGGTCGTTGTGGTTTGCTTGATGGGGTTGATGTCGCTGGCTTGGAGAGGGAAGCAGGACTTGCGGCCTGGTATGCTGAACTCGTATCTGCTCTGCTGATTGGTGACATACTGCTAGGCGCGTTCAATGGGTTCATGGAAATATCATACTGTGGGCTCGCGTAGTACGGTTGGTAGTTGTAGCTTAGGCGCGAAGCTTCAGTCGGGTTTGTGCTACCAGGAAGGCTGAATCCTTCTCGAGGCCAAGTATTCTGTGGTAGGTCTCCTCCAGCTCCTCCTATCACTTGTTGCAACGACCTCTGGTATGTGCCAAGTTGTGAGGTTGTGTCTGGAGACCATCCTATTTCCCATTGCGATGGATTTACGTTATACGACGCGTGTAGCGTATTATGTTGGTATGTTTGAGAGGTACCTGGATGTACGGATTCGAAGCCAGGCGATAGAGTGCCGTCGAAGTATTGATAGGGTTCGGTGTTTCCAGACGTTGCAAGAGTCGCTGATGTGAAACCTCCGTGGGTCGAAGTGATGTACGGTGTTGTGCTGGTGTTTTGCGAAGTTTGAAAATTCGAAGTCTGCCATTGGGAAGAACTAGAGCATGAGGCTGTAGGAGAGGTGTACCCAGGGGATTTTGTGGAACCGGTGTCATCCTGAAGTGAGCTGTTAGTGAAATTTGTCGGTTTGGCCGCTCTCGCTAAGATATCCTTTTCAGACATCACGCAGGAGTAGAGGAAATCAAAGGCTTTCCTCTCGTGAGCGACTTGGATCAAAGTCCATATCAAATAATACCAGGTTGTTTTTAGCTGGTAGGATATTTTGGCAAACCGTGTTTTGTTTTGAGACACGAATTTTGTTTGTTGCTGAATGACAACGATGAAGGTAAAAGGATGGAGATTCTGACCCTTCGTATGCCAGCGCCCCGCCGCAATTAAAGCAGTTGGGACGACTTCCAGATCGCCGATTGTTTGAGGGAGCTTGGAGGAGCATGAAGAATTGGTGTCCGGCTGGATAGGCTGCGTTTCTGCAGATGTTCAATATGCGGCAGTGGGCAAGGAATAACATACCGCACTTGTCGAATGCCATAACGGGGTTTCGGCCTTCAGCATGGTATTCTAGCCACTGATAAGCCCTCTCCACAGCTGGTTCCATGCGCAGCCTGGGTACCGCTGGCCTCGTAAGGCCATGTGGGGGTTCTGGATTGTGTTCTGCTGTAACAAAGTGGGTCTATTGCATCCTTCCACTAACCCAGAAGGTTCCATGGAGAAGGAGAAATGCAGAAATAGTGGACTTGATTGGGCTCACGGAGATAGAGTGTGTTGCCACTGAGGAATATCCATGGTGAATACTGAAGGGCACCGGAGGAGAAGACCGTTGGCGACTCGCACACAACAAACAGCTCCGGTAGCGGAACGTTGCATTGTACAGCCACAGAAAGGCTCAAGGAACTCGAGCCAGCGTGCTGAGAATGAAAGGAAAGAACTCTTAAAACAACGTGCTTTTCAAGAGTAACTAAAGAGACATGCAAGTTCGAGAATATTCGAATCAGGTGGTTTTCATCGGGAGAAAGTCCCATGACCACAACACTCCACCCTTTCTGGTGTGTGCCTTATGCGAGCCGGACAACCGAAACGGTGCTCTCAAATTTTGCCTCTAAAAACTGCTTGTGGCAAATACAGGTCTGAAAATGGCCCCTGTGAGGCCGAGGCTCTCAAGGACGCATTTGCATTCCAAGCGCTAGGAAACGCCCCTTTCAGGTTCCTTTTGTAGCTCTGTGGCTGAGAGGTCCCCAAAAAATATGTCCATTGAATCTCGTAGGCCACTAGACACAGAAGAGGATGTTCATCCGAGCCACAATGGCCAGAATTAAACCCCTGAATCTTTTTGGCTTTGGTCGACTCCAGCTGGTCGGATGAGTGGTATCATCAATACAAGCAATAGCAACACAGGGGATCGTCCGGAGGGCTCAATTGGGGTAAATCAAGTATATTATCAACTATACAGAATCAAAGATCAGGTCGTCGGGCCATATCTCTAGACTACAAGTAAGACGTGCCCTAAAGCACGTGCTGGGTGCCATAGTAGCCTCAGGCTGCCAGGCACACACTTCAACACGATTAGAAGATTTCGCAAAGCACGTGATGCGCCAGATTATTCTGCGTGGGATATGTTGTTTGATTTAGAAACTTCAATTGGACGAAAAAAGCACATTCTGAGCACATTGGCAAAGTTACGAGTCATTGGCGCAATGGAGGTCTAACAGCACTTAGCCCAACATTTCAAGTCTTTTTATTTGACACCTGCCCGAAAAGAATCGCGTTCAAGAGCCAGCATTCATTTAAAAAGGATTTTAAAATTTTAAATGATAAAACTCGCCTAGCTGCTCTCGAAATATAATCCGGTATCAAACAGTAGACCACTCGCTGACGCTGTAACAGCGATTTCATAAAAATAAAAAACTTCTGCCTCTTTTTAGTATTTCGCGCATTGAAATTCCAAGAAAACACTCCTCCCATCACACGAATTGATTCCGCCCTCTGCTCCGGGTGCAATACCTCAACCCACTGCAACACCAAGCTTTTTCTATCCCCACCGCGAAACCACCAAGGAAACTTCACATGATACAACCAGAGTACACTTAAGAGCACTCGCTAAAGCATTCGCCTATAGAAATCAGCCAAAAACCATTGCCTTCATATCGTAGTGAAACTCACCAGGTGATATTAATTCTTTCCTCCTCTGATCCCACTGCTCCAGCCAAAGCCCTATAAGCCACCTTTGAAATTTTGATGTAATCGGGGAGGCAACCGCGGCAGTAGTCTCCAACAGCAACTTTGACGCTTCTGTTGTTATTTTTATTCGTAATCTCCAATATCTTGCCACAGTAGTTGTTTAGCCAACTGGTGCTGATTGCCGCGACGAAGTCTTCTTCCTAAATAAGTTGTCAGTAATATGTTTGTTTTGTGTTCGTCTGGATTATCCGAGTACTACTTACATGGTTGATTTGGTTACAGCTTCCGTAAGCGTTGTATTGAGGATACCAACCTGCAATACCTTCGTACTCACCCACCATTTCTCTTTGGTTGCAAGAAACAGAGCTAACGAGCATGACGCAGACGGCGAATAAGACGGAACGAATGGAAACCATGACGGAAGGTTATGGAATTGGGAATTGGAGTGGATTTTGAAATTTTTGTTGGGTAGTTGTACAACTTGTAACTAGATTCTTAAGGGCTGGATGGTGAGGAAATAATCTAATCTGAAAGAAAGCCGTAAAGAAAAAAAAAAAAAAATTTCAAAAAAAAGAGAGGAAGCAATGAAAACTTAGGATCCGTTAGTGTACTTAAGAGGCCTTGCAATTTGCAAATCTTTTCGTCATTCTTGCATAAATGATCGCACATCACAACTTGCAGGGTGAGGCGTGTCTGGCGCTAGAAAACACTAGAATTAGTTTTTGATACTTGTCAGATTTAATTAGAAGTTTTAAACCCAATGGAGGGTTGGCTTCAGTAACAAAGGTTTTAAGCATTAACAAGAGAGAAGTAATAATTTAAGATGAAAACGGGCTCCAAACTGCAGGACCCAAGGGCCCAGATTTGCTACCACTCTTCAGCAAGGGAAGTAGTTTAGTCCGATCCCTAAGTTAGTTCCATCGATGTGACGAACATGAAAACTCTTTTCATAACCAAATTCAGCATTCACTACGAAAACTCAGTCGGCGCTGTCATGCACCGGTATTTTAGGTATGATGTTTTTTCCAGTATTCGGTAGAGCCGTGGACCAAAAGGACTTATGATGTAAGATTTGCAGAAGCTAAGTGGCATTGTCAAAAGTTTGAGATGACTAGCTTATAAGCTTCAGAAGCGAGCTCACACCAATTTAAACTAGCGCTTCCAGCGTCCTAGACCGTGCCACGTTGGCACGCTGCGATTCACGCGTATCAAACATGCACCTCTTGCCGTCCTTACTGAAACCATTTCGTTGCCTTCACTTTGTAGGAATAGATTACGTCCCAACAATAAAACTAAGATGACGAACAAAGATTAACCACAATCCTGGATCTCCCATTTTAAGTCCCTCTAGTAATCGTGATTCTTTCATGCTAAGCAGGACTGCTTTCTAACTTATCTGGGTCTAATCCCGACTTTGATTTTTTCATTGATACTTGACTTAATGAGCTCTTGATTGATGCGCGAATATTGGAAATGAATTCCGTAAGTCTGTCAAGATTCAGGACGATTAAATATGTGGAAATAGCAACACTGGGTAGAATAGCTGCCAAAGATGACAAACTGAAGAGGTCTTTGCTTATACTCCAAAATGACTATTAAAGTGTTATTAGTGATGGGAAAATAATGGTCAATTGATCGGGAGGTATACTTACTGTACAGACAGAAATCGGAAGAAAGAATATGCTAACGTATGTCAGGAGCTTGATGTTTTCCCCAAGCTGAGTAGCAGCCCGACTTTCCATAACAGCGCTAGCGCTGAAGAGCTGCAGGTCATTCAACATTAGAAAATTAAAGTTTGTGGGAAATTGTATTACTTACGCCATCTCTTAGAGCTTTGGCTTCTTCCTGCTTTTTGATGAATCCATTTCTCAAAGCTCTCAACCTTTGAACTGAAACCTGATGCTTCTTCAGTCTAGCATTGAAGTTCTTCTTTGCGACTTCTTCAAAAGGCGGGTTTGCGCTCATAAGATCCATAAAACGGTTACACTGTTCAATAACATCCATTATACTCGCCTCTGACTCCTGAAGAAACTCGATTGCCCAAAAGTACTTTTTGGACCTGGTAAAGGCTGCATCGTCTATCAACAAACTGTCATGATAAGCTGGGTCTAATAGCCCATGTCTTTCCACGAGTAGTCTGTCGAAATAGCATGAGATTTCTTCCCACCGCCGAATGATGACCACTAGACTTGTGTGGACCAAATCGCTCAACTCATCCACCATATTGTGAGTGCGGCCCCGAGAAAGATCATCTCGGCTCTCTGAGTATTGCAGATGAGGAAACTGGTTTGGCCGTAAACATAACATCGTCCAAAAGACCGATCTCAATTTCGTTCCGGGAAGTCCTGTGCTGGGTATAGCTATTATCTGTTCTTCAAGTTAGTAATGAAAACCAGCAAGGTGTCAAGGCTAATCTCAACTGACAGTGAAGGCACTCTCTCTAATTTTTCGTGGTTTGCCTGGGCGATTTAAGTAATCGCTATGAAGCTCCCCGGATGGCCATAATTCTATTCTCTTGTGCGACTGAAAATCAAGTATTTCGTAGAAAGTAACATGGAACATTATCCAGCCTTTTGTCGCCATGGCAGAATGCTCAGTATCTGAGGCTCGTAAACATCTCAAATGAAGTTTTACCGTTCGCCAAAGAATCTCATCCATAGGATCCTGGAAAACAGCATTCTTGGTTTCGGACAAGAAAGGACAGAGGTCCTCGTCAGAAAGTTCGCTGGTATCGACTGGCGAGCCTGCCGAATAAAGTGATGTGAGGCCTTGCATGTTACTTGAAAATAAGCCATGACTGGTAATAGAAATCCTCGAGTAAACTTACATGATTCTCCGCCATGGCGCAATCATAATAGACAGAGCAGTTGCACTATTTAATTGCTCCCATTGTTCCCCGCCAATTCCAGATAGATTTCGGAGAGGAGTTGTTGTTGATTTTGTGCCTGGACACCAATATGCAGAGATTCCAGAATCGAACCAGTCCCATACGTGGAAATATTCTCCCCTTGGTGAGTCAGGGTAGTCCAGCTTGTGGAAATTCATTATGAAATTTCGTACTCGGACCAGAGTTCTATGGTTAACGGAATCAGTTCGGAAACATAGGTTTATTCTGTTGTCGTGGGGTATTTTCCAACACTCTCCCACGATTTTCGTCCATCGGGCATTCCGAAAGGAGTCTTCCGCAGTGTCAGGACCTTCTCCTCTGAGTTTGATAACTCTTTCACCATATTGAGAACTCCACGATGGTACCGCATCCGAGTTGTATCTTGTGATAGCTTCTTGGAGGATGGATCCCAATCTCATATCATGAGGGAGAGAAATAATTGTGGTTGATGGAGGAGAACCCCAAACAGATTCTTTTCGGCTCCGCCAAGTTGAAATCTCGGTATCCTGCTATAATTAGATCTCCGTGTCACCTACTTCATCAAACGGCGAGGTTTTCAACTCACGGGTTTTGACTTCCGTTTCAATTTCTGTTTTGATGGATTTAAATTAGTAGTACCATTTTTGAACGCCTCCAACTGTTCGTCTTGTCTCGAGAGCGCCTTCTTAAGTTCGCGAAGCTCTAACACCACGACTCTCAAAAGGGCTTCCGAGCCAAGATTTTCGAGAGCATCCTGGGAACATTTTTCCATTGTGAATTTGTGATAAATTCATCGGACCGTCGAAATCAACTAGTTTATTTAGAGTCGTAAGTGTACCAATGGGATCGAGGAGGCTATATACTTCTACGCGGATTTCTTGTTGAACAGGGGATGTTCACACAGCCACAACAGGGTACGACAAGGTGGACCGCAGTCCGTGCTACGGTGACTCTTGGTGGTACTTTAAGGGATAAAATTGCAAATAATTCTCGTGTTTAAAGATCTTTTACTTTTCTAAAATAAAGCTTACAATTAAACTTCATTATAGGTAATTATTCATTATTAAAATAAATTAAACTAATTTTTTTTTTTAAAATAATTATAAAATCCTTCCCTGTGTTTTAATTATCTCTTAGCACTAAAAATGTGAGTACAGCCTTCGGCGATTGATTGAAGCAATGAGCGATCTCTAAATCGGTGAATTTAATTGCGCATATAAGCAATTAGCTCTTTCTAACGATTATCGTCTTCCTCGCATCAAAACCAGCCGTGATTTAGGGTCGTAATTGAAGATCTAACATAGAGACATCAAACCCTTATCTCTTACCCCGCGTGGGAGCTCACGTCATCTATCCGACTGAAAAATACTACTGCTGCCTAAATGGTCACACCGGATTTTCATTTAGCGTGCTACCCAACTATTACACACTGGCCAGCTGCGTGGATTTCTGCTGCAATTGTTGCTTTGATGGCGGAGAATGATAATGATTTATCATCTAAACCCTTGTAGGAATGCAGTAGCGAACAAAACACAATTCGCGGCGGCCTTCTGGGCGCTTTAGAATCATCATGGAGGGTAACTGAAAGAGTTATTGGCATGATCACATACAGCAATACACCAGTTAATTCACCCGAGATTGCAATAGAAGAATCCCTAGGAGACCAATCAACAAGCAATCGAACAGCTGTTGCTCCCAGCATCAACAGCTCAGGCCCAGGGAGTCATTCTGGAAATCCCGCTTAGCGGCTAACGCTCTACCAAGTTTCTTAGGACGGAGTATCACATTTTGAGCAGGCATTTCTCACAGAGCGGCTTGTTCAGTCTTTGTCCTCTCCAGATCGGACACCGATCCATAATGTTGCGAATGATAAGCAAGATCTGGCCTCGGATCTAGACGACCTTCCACTGGCCTCTAGGGCCGATTGTTCTATGCAGAATGCGGGACCAGTTCGGCTATACGAATATTTCCACAATATTCATGAGAAACTCGGCTTAACAAATGATATTCACATTGATGGAACCGACTATCGCTCGATGTTATGCCTAGCCGACGAACTTCGGAAACGCGAGATTCTCCAATACCTAGTCCACCAGGAGCTTGAAAGTATGTCGTTTTCCAAAATGCCCCTGCCATGCAGCTTTATCTTAAGTTCTCGCACAGATGAATTCTATCACATAAATCTAATTCAAATGGCTTTGAAAAATCGAAGTGACAATACTACTCGCATAGCGGCTCTAGTAGGATACTGGCTTCAGAAGTGTTGGACAGATCATCATGAATATCCGTGTCCCAATTTGTCGAGTGCATTCTGGCCAAAACTGCCGAAGCGCGTTGTGGATCTCAGTGATTATCACCCGCCTCCTTCCTGGTTTGAATCGAGAGTAAAGGTAGTCGAAACAAATGTATTGAGAGGACCGTACGTGGCACTTAGCTACCGCTGGCCATCAAGGATTAAAGAGTCTTCAATCCTGTCGTGCCAAACACTGAGCAAGTTCTCTCAAGGCATAGCAGCCTGCAACGTTCTGAGCGGGGTTTAAGACGCTTGTACGCTTGCAAAGGCACTTGGCATTCAATATCTATGGGTAGATGCTCTGGTAAGTTCTACGTGAAACTGTAATTATTCAAAGAACTGCTGACATTATAAACAGTGCATCATTCAGGGGCCTGGGGGTGACTGGCACGTTGAAGCTGAGAAGATGGCATCAATTTACGTGAACGCGATTGTCACTATCGCGACCGTGGACCAAATGTCTCTTTCAGTAGCTGTAGAAGAGAGGCCATTTGTGTCAAGCCAGCAAGAGCTGTCAAGCTGCCATCCACCTTTCAAGGAGTCAAATCAAGAGTCTATTTATCTCTGGCTATCTAAGACCGGAAACTTCGTCTCTAGACCTCTTGAAGAACTAGATAGCTGAGGATGGGCGTTCCAAGAACAGCTTGTCTCAAGCCGAATCATTACCTCAACCAGGGAAGGCGTCTTCTGGGATTGCTTGCACCATAGTGCATCGAGTAACCGACCAACTGGAATTCTAGGGGATTTCTCACCGGACTTTCAATATTCAGATAATCGCGAATTCAAACGGTTCCTTCTCAATCCGAATGCTTCCGTTCCTACTGAGGAATACTATTGGCTCTGGAAAAGAGCCGTTCGAAGCTCCACTAAGCAGAAATTGACGAAGGAAAGCGATCGGTTCATTGCGCTTGAGGGTGTTACTCGCTACATGACCTTGCTCCTTAACGACGAGTGCATTCTGGGAGTATGGAAAAAGGACGCCCTCCACTCACTAGTATGATTTGTGGAACCTTCGGCCAAAGGAAAATATTCCGAGATAGGAGTTGAAAGGCCCTCGTGGTCTTAGATTTCTGTCAACAGCCCCGTGCAGTATCGGCTTTGGCACCCCTATGGGCGCTATGTTGATAGAAGAGGCGAAAGCATGTTAAAAAGGGCAGTGATATTAGGGCTGTCAGCAAGGCGGGAAAACTCATTAGGGTTTGACAAGTTCAGTGGCAAGCTTACCGTTGTCGGCTCCTTAACGGGCGGGTATCTCTTCAACTCGATCGTGTATTTTGCACGAAGGTGGGAAGATAAACCTTTCTTAGACAAAATTGCAAAACAACCGAGAGGCGTCTCAAAGTTTTAAAAAACTCAAGAGCACGGAAGCTGGAAACACTACGGGCAGATACTACATCGAGGATGCTCTCCTCGGCTTCTACTCAGAACCTAAATATATTCCAGTACTGTCGGATCGGCGCAGACTACAAGAGAAACCTACGATACCAGAAAAGCCCAAAAAGAAACCCCAAAAAGACACTGAGGTGGAAAATATTCAGTGTTTCTTACTGCTCGAGGGAGGATATACAGACACGCTCACTGCACATTATTGCCTTATTCTCTAAAAACGTCAGTCAGAGTTTCCAAAATTGCATCCCGACTATTACCAACGCATCGGCCTCTGTGCCTTCAACATCAGGCATATTTGTGTTTCTTCCGAGGGAATTTGCAAAAGCCAGCACAAAGGCTACAGTGATTGCATGGGAACAATCCAGAAAGTTGAAATTGAGTGAGGATAAAGGAGTCGGGGTGCACGATATACAAAAAAGCTTGAGAATAGTTTAGTCATGAGAGATATTTGGAGCTTGGAAGCCGAGTTGGGATCATTTTATGAGAAACGTGACAGGATTGCATTACGTTTTCTTCGGAGGCTCACGAAGAGCCACCCATCACGCATACTGCACAATTTTCCGGTGGCCTCTTCCTCTTACGGAGCAGACATCGGAGCTCCAAATATTCTCGAATCTTTTTGCTTGGTAGGTTAACCAAACATGTAAATAGTCCCGTCCCTTGAATTTTTTTTTTATCCTCCGACATCCCTGGAGGGCGAAGTCTACTCCTTAAGAAATTTACCTCGCTGCTTAAATAGGAAATAATAAAAGGGGAATCAGTAAATAAATTTAAGTAATTATTGGTAAAATCTTTTATTTAACAATTAAAATTAATAATATTTTATAATTAAATCCAAGTATTATATAACAGTCATATTTAAAAATATTAAATTCTATAAAATTAGTTTATATATATATATATATAATTATATAACCTTGAAATACTTTTAAAGAATTATTTACTTTTGAAAGAGTTAAATCATTTTTCTATTTATAGAAGAGCACTGTCGGATACTAAAAATTAAAATAACAGGCTATGCTCGGCAAATTCGGATTCTCGGGCCCGAATGTCCTAATCGGGTTACAACTTCATGCAAAAGATTTAATGACACCTCGAGCTCTCTCGACTTCACAATTCAACAATTGAGTAAATTTGCAAGATATGGCTTCATCGGAATCTCCATTACCACTTCAAAAGCATGCGTGTACGCTCTGCGCGAGACGGAAAGTCAAATGCGACAAGCTCCAACCATGTACGAATTGCTCGAAATCAGAAGCTCGGTGTGTGTATCAAAACCCAGCTCCAATACGGGGACCTAGGAAGAGACAAACAAATGAAGATTTGATGAGCCGTATATCTCGATACGAAAAGATTTTCAAGAGCCATAACATTGATTTTAGTACATGCGATTCGGATAGTCGTTGGATTCCGTCAGCATTCGAATCGAAGCTAGGAGAAAAAGCACAGCAATCGGCGAATGTTTCATCGCTGGCCCAAGAAATGACTGAAGTATCGTTCTCCGCCGCAGGGGGTGGAGTGGATAAGTGAGAAGTCTCATACTCCTCTTGTTTAGTTTAAGCTAACATCAAGTAAAGAAACCCTTGGGTTGCACTCAGTCCAGAGGTCAGACACCTTATATTTTGCCACAACACCCCACACATAATAACAGCCTATCGCAGTTACGAAATCCGCCTTTGCAAAGACTAGCAACCCCCAAAGCGTGCGAGAATGACAATCTCAACCAAGCCAGTATAGCAAGCTCACCATTCATTTTAGAGGGCATTCTACTACCGTCTCTAACGTCTTTTACGCCACCGCTTGAGTTACATCCGGAGCCGCGGCAAATATTCAAGTTATGGCAAACATTTGTGGAAAATTCCAACCCTCTCATTAAGATTGTTCATGTCCCGACATTACAGCAAAGAATCTTCGAAGGCGTTTGGAATCTTCAGAGCATTCCGAAATCACTTGATGCTATTCTGTTCGCGGTGTATACTTTAGCGATTACTTCGCTGTCACCTGCCGAATGTTTAAAGCAATTCGGCGAGACCAAGGCCGTTCTTTTGAACCGCTATCATAAAGGAATGATACAGTCGCTTTCAGTTGCGGGGCTTGTAACTACTAGGGAATTAGAAATGCTGCAGGCCTTCGTTCTGTTTCTGGTGCGTTCTATTTCCTCTTGTCGTCTTATTTCTTCCCCTGTCCATTTTTCCATAGCACTATTATGATTTGCCGGGTTTTTGCGTTTAAAAGTCTCCAACAATTTTCACAATAACCATCTTTCTTTTGCTCAGACTACTCTAGCAATAAGTAACCTCGTTTTATAGATGGCGGACCCTAGCTCAGATGCCACATGTACGTTATCTGCGGTGGCATTACGAATCGGATACAAGATAGGTCTACATCGAGAAAAGCGAACACAAAATATAACATTCTTCGAAGCTGAAATGCGCATCCGGCTGTGGTGGCAGATCAGGGGTCTCGACGCTCGCGCAAGACGGTACGCATCTGGACACATCCCGCCATCAGAATATTGCCACGTTCGAATGCCTTTGAATATTAACGACTCCGAATTACATCCACATATGGTACATTGCCCTGTAGAGCATATTGGAGCCACCGAGATGCTTTACCCGTTACTAAAATATGAGTTTGCAAATTGGTTGAGAATATCGCTGGTGGCAGCAAAATTCTCGCGGCAAATTCAGGGAGATTCATTATTGCAATCCTTGACCGTCAAAGACCAGGCGATTCAGGAGTTGGAGGAGATATTTGATAACTATCTGCGATATTGCGATCCGAAAATCCCACTGCACTCACTTTCTCTCGCTATGACACGTCTGTCGATCTGCAGATTGAAATTCATGGCCCACCATCCACGGAAGAGGGAGGACCGCGGTGCACACATGTCTCTAGAAGAGAGGAATTTACTTTTCGAGAACGGCGTCAGGCTTTTGGAACTCGAAAACGAATGCAGAAATACCCCTTTTTCGCAACAGCTACTTTCGCATATGACGGCGGTCTGCCAGCTTGATGCTTTTATCTTTGTGATATCGGAACTTCGTTACCGCGCAACAGGAGATCTTGTCGGTACTGCGTGGAGTATTGCGGCTATATTTTACGAAGAGCACCCAGAGTTGATTGACGCCGGATCGAACACATTTTACATCGCACTTGGTGACTTAACTGTGAAAGCGTGGGAGACTCGCCAGAGAGAACTTCTCCACAGCCAGGAAAATCGAATGGGAGATATTACGCCCCCATTCATCAAAGCATTGATGTCAGAACGTCCTGGAATAGCCACTGAGAAAACGTTTATGCAGAGTACAGAAGTTTTCGGGAATTTGGTCTCCTCAACGATAGTTAATCAGGGAGCGTATGACGCAGCAGCCCAGTTTCAGGAGATGGGAAATACAGCTGGGATAGGGATTAATCCGTACTCTCACCTGCCAACTGGTTTTGACGATCAGATGGATTTGGGATATTGGGATGAGTTCATGCAGGTATAAACAGTCTGGGATTGAAACTTATTGACAGTATTTTCTTCAGAGGTTGGTGGCTAGACAAAATTCTGTTCTGCAGCACACTTAAAAGTATAGAAATAACCACTCAATTTTTAACTAAATAGATTACCTGAGCATAGTTTTGGGAGTTGAGAGTTTAAATTCAATCAATTCTCTATTATAATTTCCAAAAAACGACTCCTTAAGCAATAACTTACAAATCGAAGTTGCGAAGCCACCACAGGTGTCCTTGGACCTTTAAGTATTTACCAGCATGGGTGCGTAAATTTTGACATGCCCGTTGAACAGTGCGCATGCAGTCATGCACAAACGCTTGACAAGGGGTACTCAGCACATCACCAGTTCAGCTTACAGTGCTTGAGTCCCTGTAACACAGTGAGCCCCCGCTGTAGCACAGCGTGCAAATCCCTGAAACTTGGCGCCTTCCTAATACACCCAGGTAATTAATTGATTTGACGGACTTTCCTTCCTTTATTTCCATGCGGCTCTTCCTCCTTCCTCTTGCGAATCGTGTCAACTTACAAGTTATCTCCAGCGCTTGGTTGAGAAATGATTGGGGTGCGCCCTGTTCAAAAGTGGAAATCGCGACTTCCCAGAAAAAGGTGGTGGGAGGAGGAAGCGGGGTAATATCCACAAAAGCAAACCCTACCCGAATCCAGTTTCTTCAAAGGTACCCCTTCCCTCTCGGCTGTACCTTCCACTCAGCTGACATACTGAGGAGTATGGAGACTTGTCTCGAATACTTCGTCGTGCCCTTTTGTAACTTTCTTAAACATTGGAATTGTCCTAACCCGCTGCTCGCTTCGTTCAAATCGACCCGCGATAGAGATTCGAAAGAATTTCAAGACTATGAATGGCGCAAAAAACCACTGAAAGATAGAATTTTCTTTTTCAAACTCTCTGTGGTGTAAATTTGATTTCTACGAACTGGCAATCATCTTGACACAAATGATCGAGACTTCCTCAATTCTAAATCAAGGCATCACTTTATCGAAACCAAATGCGAGCTCATCTCTTAAAGAACCTTGAACGCAGCCAAATAAATTCCTTCCCCAAATCGAATAGAAGATCACCGCACAAGCTAGGTTCCATTTCCAAAGACAGAACAGAATACCTTCTCAGTACTCAAACTTCTGGCCTACAAGCTCCTCACTCAAGGCCCACAATCGTTCTGCTTCAAGAGGGTCCCTCGCCCAGCTTTGAAAAATCTTAGGCGCCACAACTTGACTATCCACCAGATATGACCCGTTATTCTCTGCGCAGTCAAATCGCGTTAGCATTTCGGACTTTATTTTTGGCCATGTATCCATGAAAACACAACAAAATACAAGAAGTTCAAGGAAGCAAAAGCGTTATACTAACCAGGGAATTCCAAACTCGGATGAAAAGCAGCAAAAACATGTGTAGCAACACCCTGAGAAGGCGTTTTAAAATGATATGGCAAACCCCAAAAAGCCCTGTAGCCCTGAATCCGATCAAGTTGACCTGTATTTTGACCACCCTTGGTTAGTTTCTGACAGCTCACTTATACCCCCATCTAAACTAGGGTCACTCACTAAGTTCTCCAAAATCCTCCATTGCTAAATCCCTGCTTATGCGAGTCTGAATAATCCCCGGATGCAGGCTCACAGAAACCAAACCTTTCTTTCTCAATTTTTGGGCCAGCGAGACAGAGAAGAGCATATTAGCAGTCTTGGACTGCGCATATGCAATCCAACGATTGTAAGTCTTGCCGTCCTATTCGTTGAACGTGATTTAAATTAGCTTTTCTATCTCGAATACAAGAAAAAAAATGAGGATTTTGTGGGGTTTACATCAAAATTCCAATCTTCAAACCGAATAGGCCCAAATCGGAAGCCGTTACTCGCAACATTGACCACCCTAACAGCCCCCTTCTTCTTCTCCAAAATCTTCGGCAAAAGAAGGTTAGTGAGCAAGAAATGACCTATATGATTAGTAGCAAATTGGCTCTCAATTCCGTCAGCCATTTTCGAATACGGAGTCGCCATAATCCCAGCATTGTTGACAATGACATCAATCTGCTCCTCAAGCAAATTGATCTTTTCCGCCGCAGTCTTGATTTGTTTCAATGAACTTAAGTTCAGCTCAATGCACCAGGTTCGGACTGAAGGCGCAACAGTAGAAATTTCGCGAGCTGTTTCTTCGGCTTTTGCAATGTCGCGAGTGGCGAGGATGATGCTTGCTGGTTTGTACTTTGCAATGATGGTGGCGAATATTGCGCCTAGACCGCCGGGGCTGGCTCCTGTGATCAAAATGGTCTTGTTTGCGATTTGAGACTGGCAATCTTGTGCGACCTCTTCAGCGGTTGTGTCCGCATTGTAAGGACTCATTTTGAGATGGGGGTTTTGGTATTTGGGGGAAGTCTTCGAGGTGTTCGTGTTTAGAGGAGAGAAGAAGTAATGATGAGTCCAGGAAATCAATCATCGGTCTTTTCTCGTTCTTCTATTTATATTCTTTTCTGCTGCCATTATTCCCTAGACTCAATTAAGTCATTGCAACGCCAAGTTTGTCTAATATGCGCTGTTTATTCTTGAATAGACTATTCCGAACTTAGATGAATTTCCAACTACAGTTGCCGAATTCGTAAAAGCCTAACCCAATTTTCCATAGATATTAAACAAAAATTGGAGACTTCTAGGTTAGAACGAAGTTTCATGCAGAAATGAGGAAACGAACAACGGGCGAATTTCCTCTTTAGGTTGAATTAATTCCTCCTGTATTCGGTTAGTGCTAACTTCACCGGCGCACTTACCCCTTTAGGTTGAATTTCTTAGTTCCTGAATGTAGTTAGAAAGCTTATTTAAATGTGCATTGTCTACGAAGGGGAAGGGCCGAGGATTTGTAAGCCCCCGGAGTTAAGCCCTATAATCCGAATTCGGGTAGAAGAAGCTAGAGGAGAAATGGCCAAATAAATTCCATCTCATTTTCCCAATCTGGGCCTGCTTCTGAGAACCATTCCTCTGATTTCTACAAGTACAATTTTATGTGCGGCATGTGATGGCTTCCGTTTCAGCTGAGGTGGTATTTTCGCGATTCACTGGTCCGAGTGATTATGCCAATGGTTCAGTGAAAGTACCCGGGCCTTGGAAAAGAGGTCGCCCGAAAGGATGTCAGTTCTTCCCCACATTCTCAACCATCTCCGTTGAAGAAGTCCTTACGAATATCCAATAGCAACAAATAGAGGGACCAAGCATCATAACGGCATTGTGAAAAACTCCACACCAGCACAATTCGAGTTCATTAATGTCTCATCGGAATCGAAGGACATCAATAAGAACTCACGAACACTCATCCGCAAGCATGTTAAGCTTAATAAAAACAGCCAGAGAAGAAATCCAAGTGTGTCTCCTATCAACCAAGAAGAAGAAACAACCCAGGAAGCAGTGGAAACAGCACGACAACCTCCAATTGCAAGCGCGATTCCTCGGCTCAATCTACCACAAATTGGAGGCGTAGATCCATTCGATAAATCACCGATCAAGATGGAGCCATACATGCACGATCTTCTCTCATACTGTGTGTGACTCCTTCCCCCCACCTTAGAAAATAATGCTAACACTATTTCCTACCAGATACCGCCGCGACATGGAAGCATTTCTACTCGCTTGAGAAAGCGGCAGGCTTCAACCCCATGGCGGAATATTGGCTCCCTCTTGCATTTCAAGACGCAGCTCTCCTCCATTCCCTCATCGGATGCGCAGAGGTGTATATTTCTGGGTACAAGACTGTCAGAGATGGGTTGCGGGGATTAAGACACTTACAGGCAGCTATTTCAATTGTTAATCAGCGACTCGTGGGAGGAACAGAGGTCGTTTCTAGTGGGACTCTTGCTGTTACTGCTGGGATAGCTATGCTCGAGGTATAGACCCTTGATTTAGTTTTTCTTTTCTCCTTCTGTCTGGGAAGTTTTTGACTGATTGGTTGTGATTAAGGAAGGCGCGGGCCGTCATGAGAACTGGCGGATTCATATGCGAGGCTTGAAACAGTTGGTTGACATTTGTGGGGGAATTGAAAGTCTTTATGCAAAACCGATGGTTCTCAATAAGATTTATCGGTAAGTGTGACCTGTCACAGTTGGTATCAGCACAACAGCCGGGTAGAGAAGAAAAAGAACAAAGAAAGGGAAAGGGAAAGAGGTAGAACTAACAACATCATATGCAGAGCTGACCTCTACGGCTCTCTCGACGCCCTAGAACCGCCATACTTCACCAAATCTCATCTACTCCTCTCGAGTTCCAAACCATCTCCCTCACGCCCCTTCCAAAGCCTAGGCTTCAATGCCCTCCATCAAGCCACCAATCTAGACAAGAAATTTTGCCACTGCATCCACCACCTCGAAGAAGCAATGCTCTTTTGGTCCGAACACGACACAAACAACTCATCTCCAAAAAACACCATAAACAATCAACCCAATAACCCCACTCCAGTAAAAGCAGCCCGAGCCCGCGATCTCCTAACCAGCATCCAGTACACGCTCATTTCAAATAATTTCTCCCAAAAGCTCTCTCATGACCAAGAAGAAGAAAATAACAACATCACCACCGCCCACCACGGAAAACCCCTAGTTTCGGAATTTCTCCGCATAACACTAATCCTCTTCTCCCTAACTATTCTTGATGAGAGCCCGCCCACGACTTCTGTAGGAAAATTGATTGGCGGCAAATTTCGACTTGTATTTACCGAATTAGTATATCTTTCACAAGATACGGCTGGTGGAAAGCTGGGTACTGATTGTCGGTTGCCACTCCCGGTGGACTTTCTCCTCTGGGCTGTCTTTGTGGCGCTTAGTGTTGTGAGGATCACTGAGTCTGCAGTTGATACGAGAGTGGGGCTGGTGGGGTTGTTTGTGGAGCTTGTGTCGTCTGGTTGTGACGAGGTGAGGGGGTGGGAAGACGGCTTGAGATTGAGATTGAGATTAAGAATGAGGAGGTATTTGTGGGTGGAGAGTATTCATGATGAGAGTTTCGAGTGGTTGTGGTCTGAGGTGGTGGAGGTGAGACGGAAGCGGGTACTTGTGCCGTGCGAAATACGAAACTGAATCATGTTATCAGTCCCAGATCCAAAGACATTTTTTTAGAAACTTGGTATTTTACATCACCTAATCCTCACTCACGACCTTCTCCTCCAAGTCGCTTCCGAGCCCCTCCTCCCCACTAACATCCACCCCCTCAGCGACTTCCCAATCCTCTTCAAAGACCTCTCGACCCCTTTCTTGCTCCTCCTCCCTGTTCTTTCCATGCAACAAGGCCCCTTTATCACGATCTTCCACCTCGAACTGCCCTTCTGCCCTCATGCTCCTAATCCTCACAACTCTATACGCAAACACACAATCCGTACTCTCCTTGAAACTAGCATTCACCCTCTTTGTCCTCACAACCTTCACATCAGGCCCCACCTGTATTGGAATACCCAATGCCGTTGTATCAACGCCGAGTTTTAGGTCGCCGTCGTTAGATTTGGAGGACTTTGTCGTGACTTTGAAGCCGCGGGCGATTTTGAGGCCAGTGATCATGTAAACGGGTTTCTTGAAATACGAGTTGGTAATGTAGGCGGATACTTCTGGGTCTTGGAGGCTGTCCAAGATAAACTTGCGTGTGGGCTCGAAGTGGGTTGTTTCGAGGGTTTTGCAGTGGTAAACTTCGCTTGAGTCTTTTTTGCACAGTGTCAGTGTTATACAAAGTATCGATAAGTCATGAAAAAGAGGATCGAGGTAATGACATAGAAAGCCTCGAGTTTAGGGTATCCGGAGCTTGACGTCTCAGCATACTCATACTGCCATCCGAGATGATACCCAGCTGGATATATAACCGACTCCCCTGCCAGGTAATAGTAATGTCCCCAACACTTACCACTATTATGCGCATACCCTACATCCCCACCGATCCCAAACATCTGTAGAAAGCTCAGCCAAACACCAACACGCACATTGCCCAGTTCCGATCGATTCAACTTCCAGTCCATAACCTCAGCTCTCGTCGGCTCTGCAACAGGCAGCTGCGATCCGCCATTGAGGGGTCGAGTTGGTTTGGTCGGGTTCGCGATGATGCTGCCGAGGACGAAGCCGCCCGAGCCTGGTGTGTAGTCCCAATTTGGAGAGAGTAAATAAGTTGGTTTGTGGGCTGCCATGCTTGAAACAGCGATTTGATTCTGGAATAACAAACGTTGGTAATGGTTTCACTGTGCAGTGTGAAGCAAATGTCCTCAAAATTGTGTCGCTGAGGGGTTGAAAAGGTGGGACATGGTCTGGCGCGCTTGCGTCTTCAACTTTTCCAATCACCGGCATCGGTTGCGTCCAGCTTGCATGCATACCGCGTTGAAGTCTGCATGTTGCTCGTCCAGTGATCAGTGATTGGATGGGAAGATGAACGCCGTATCAAAAGCAAGTTTTCTGCAGCCAAGCAGTTTGCTACAGGACCGGGGATTGAAAGTATCTACCGGATTGTAGATTTGGTGGGGATCGCTTGTATCGCGGTCAATTGCCGTTGCTATAATGAAGCTGGTACCAAAACGGCACATGTATTCGTTGCAGATTTGTGCGATGCAGTAAAAAGCTAAGTTTTGTCATTGGTTATACTTCAACCCATTGAAAATAAGTCCCATCGCTGTCTCAATATCGTATCCGCGGGATCCAAAATAAAGAGACGGCTGTACGTTGCTGTAGTTGCTGTAACCATCTCGTTGAACAGCCATCTTTCGGAAAGCCACGCGCACCCCATCCAAAGACCGTAGCTTCCTCCAATATCTCTCCATTTCAGGCGCAACGTCTTTTTTCCTCGCCAAGTACAGTCCGGCGATTTCGAGAACTACCGCAGCGAGACCTGCTGCAATGGGCGTTGAGCACGACGTTCCGGATTGTCTCAAAAGCACACCTTTGCCCAAATTCTTTGGCCAGAAGGAAAGAACATCGGTTCCAGGAAAAGTGAAATTGTCCGAAGTTGGAATGATATTAGCTGTGAACAATCCTTTGTTACCAAAACCATCAGAGGCGTGAATAGCCATCACGTTGGATGATCTCGCCGGCCACGCCGGTCGGGAGTTTGCCCCCTCATTTCCTGCTGCTGCCAGTATGATGGTATTTTTAGTGCTTGCGTGGATAATGGCTGATTCAATCTCATCGACATCATTTTCAAACCCAATGGAAATGCTGATAATGTCAACTTTCCAATTGTCCACAGCGTGACGTATTGCCTTCATTAATTAGCATGTCATGTTTATGTAATATCTAGAGAGAATACTACTCACATCGGCAATGTTCTTGTTGACGGATGCTGACGGAGTCGCATTTTTTCTGTTACCTTCTTTTTCAATCACTCTTGCAACATAAAGATCGGCCTTGGGTGCAACTTTCAATATTAACCCAGCACAATGGGTTCCGTGTCCATCTAAGTCGACCTTCGCCGTGTCCTCTTTGCCGCCATCCATCCAATCTTTCCAGCCAGCAATTTGTATTTCATAACTTTCAAGTGCCGATACAGGGAGATCAATACCAGTGTCCAATATAGCAATTCTCACATTTCCGGGTCTGTTGAGGGCTTTGTTTATATACGGGATTGTGTTTTCGAGAAGAGGATGAATATATTTGACGAGATCTGCAAGCCATGAATCAGAATTTCTAGCTCTAAGGTTAGCCTGAGAATTCCACCACAAGAATACTGCTTACATTTGAGCGGATTGAAGCAGGTCATGACCAATTGGCTCATTGATGTGCGGAGATGAAGGGTGACCACTGAGATTCTGTCGTTCTTCCCCGCTAGTTTCGGAGCCAGTTGGGAGATCAGAATTCCGAGTGTCGGGAATATGTAAGGATTGGCTATTTGAAAAGACGTGAGCTAACCAACCCTCTTCTTCGACATTGATTCTATATCCAAGGAGAAGAGCTCGAGATATAGGATATACCACCTCCGAATACACTTGCTGACGGAAATCCTCGTCTTTGAGTGAGCCATCTGCTGAGAAATGCGGAGACAAACATGCTTTGATAGCGTTGTTATAGTCGTCAAAGGCACTACCTTCGCAGCGCTCGAGCATCTTCTGGGCAGTACCAAGGTCTTTATCAATATTGTATACAACATTCGCTTCGTTGTTAGGGTGGCCAGGCTTTCTCTCGGCCTCGATGGGTGATGCCAGGTAAATTTGTAGAAGCATTAGCCCCAACGCAAGGACGTGGGGAAAGGGGTGAAGTCGGAATCTGAAGTCGTCGGATTCATTAGAGTCTCCATCTGAAGCCTTTGGCATCTCAAATTTTGTAGACAGGTATGGCCGACTAATGTCGAGTTCGGAATTGCCAGCGTAGAAGGAGACATGTGAGCTGGTCCAGACACCGGAAGACCAATTGCCTTCACAAGTCTGAAGAAATGAGCTTGCCAACAAATAAGCAAGAGCATAGCGTTTTACTAGCCTTTTCTCACTCTCTAGCCAGCCTTGGCGTAGAACCGTCCGCAATGAGATGAAGTCTTGGACGTCCGGATCATATTTAGGTTGCTCCGAAGTCCAATAGAGCCTTTTCTCTCTCACGTGAAAGTTTAGGCGCCTCGATCCGTGTCTGACTCCTTCTTGAATTAGATTGCATAAACCTTTCGCCTTCACCTCCCATGGTCCACTTCGAGAAGAGGCTTTCGCAGCAGGATTTCGAGAAGGTATGTCCCATTTCAGGGATTTTCCTTTTGATACATTTGACGAGGATTTGCCGCTTTGAGCTGTAGTTTCTACAGAAAACCTACGAAACTGGTTAGCATTCGGCTTACAATATACAGGACAAAAGCATACGACTCCTCTTCAAAGACAAAAATATCACTTTCTTGCCATTTGATTCTCGTCTGCGGGCTTGGCGTGACAGAGAACCAGACATCGAAGTGTGCCTCCAAGTCCCCTTTTAGTTTTGGATGGGAGTTCATAAGAAGAAATGCGTCGATTTCCGAGCGCTTGCCGGAACACACCCAATGAGTGGCGAGGAGCTCATGCACTCTATCTACCAGTCCACGGCGTCGCTCAGAATAAAACCGTTGGTGGATGCTCGGCTTTTCAGGAGAAAGTGCATTGAGACTGGGTTCGAGAGGACGAGTAGCGCGGATCTGTCTCTCGAATGCTTCATTGCAATCCGTCAGACGGCGCACCATCTGTTCACGCCTTGCTTTGTTGCGTTCTAGCAAGAGAATCCTGCTCACTAAGTACTGGGGGGGATAGCTGATCATCCGACATTTCGAGGGCGTCCCTCTCTAGCGCCTCCAAATGGCTGTACTGGGGCAAGGTGAGCCATTGTTGAACGGCAGAGAGAAGCTGCCATATGATGTCAGTAGATGTGTTTGTGGTTCTCGCCATCTCCGACGGGTGCGTGCATAACCTACCCAGTCCCGGCGCGAAATACAACAGCGGTTCTCAAAAAGTTCCAGGACTCGGGCGATCGAGTCATGAGGTAGCGGGAGGCCTTCTTCCCATGTTTGCGTGTAATGGACTAACAACTGCAACTCAACCCAAAGGTCGGCAAAGAAAGAGTCTCTGTGCTTTTCCTGGCGATCAATGGCAGCTCTTGCATGGACAGCCTCATCATCGTCTCCGATGTAGAATATGGCAAGCTTGAGGAAGCATGGGGCGACAGCGCAAAGCAACTCCCAATTGCGATCCATAAAGAAGGATGAAGATGACACTGTTCAACGACATACATATTCTAAGGCTACTGGCTGTCTCTGGTCGATAAAGGAGAGGATGAAAAGCGCAAGGCAGGACCTCGTCTTGGCAGCGCCCCCCGGCGGCTGCGCCCATGGCTTGCAGCACACCTCATTGCTTTCTTTTCAGCTGCATTTTAGCCGCACGACAGAGATGTCGTCGCGTTGATGGCTCCAATTGGACGCTGCTTTCAGTGAGAGCTCCTGCCGCTTTTACACGCCCCCCTCCTCATGTTTCTTGGCTGCAACTGAGGTTCACCAAGCAACAACTCTCTCCATCGAATCCACATCACACCGGCATCCTCTATTGAGTCCCGGCCCCAGAAAGACACGTTCGTCTCATGGCTCAATGGACAGCATCGACGAGACGGCGCCCTCGCTGGCTTCGCGCACAAATCGCTGTATCACGCGCTTCTCCGAGCTGAGCTTGCTAGAAGCGCGCCAGCAGGAGTTTTGGGCCGAGAACCAGAGTGCCCGCTTTCTCCTCTGGTCTGCAAATTTGGGCGTCTTTGCAGAGGGCCATGCCTCAACAGATCATCGCCTAGAAAAGCATCCGGAGGTAGCCCGAGTGCTCACCCAATTGCTGAAATCACTGGAAGCAAATCTCAACCATCGTAAGTATTTGAGCTGGCAGCTGCAGGTTTAATATTTCCGCACTTACTCAAATCTCTCCAAGTCATTGAGCTGTGGCAAAACAAATTCCTTCCACTAGCACTTACCAGTGTACTGGAATCCGACCATGAGGATGGGGATGAAGATGGCGACAAAGGCTCCAGCTCCGACTCAAATGCTTCGGCCCTCACAGTTCCTTCTCTGCCCTCGAGAAAGGAGGTTTGTGTGCGTGAGGAGTTTGACACCTCCCCAGCATCAGAAGCACGTGAAAGAGTTGAAGTCACAATCCGTAGATTGAACACCATTACGACCTCAATCCGTCGAGCGGGGACAAAAAACAGAGACTCCAAGGCCAACGCATGGATTGAGAGGGACAAGGATGGCCAAGACCTCACGTCCTATTTTGCCCACCTGGCGAAATTGGCAATCGATTTCAAATTCCCTGATGCAACTCCTACCATTCGTCACCGGTTGGCTCAATCTTTGTCTCAGCGACGGAACCGCATTGCGTACGCTCGGAAACACCAGAGAAAACTAGCCAAAGTACGAACCGAAAAGCTCGTCAGCACTCCTGCGCTTCTCATTTCGGACAGGAAAGTCTCACTTGCTGCTCCATCACTGGTCTCCATCTCTAAACCCTCATATGCCAGAGCTGCTACTGAGACCTCAGCGACCTCAGCGACACAAGCCGATAATGGACATATCCCTCTACCGACCTTCTCAGCAAAGGCATCTTCGCGGGCAGCTTCCGTCATTTCAGGGGACTCATTCAAAGCCCGGGACCTTATCATACCAGATGCCCCAGACGTCACAGGCAAAGACGATTTCAAATGTCCTTACTGTATGGACATGTATCCTGCCAAGGAAGCCCTTGGAGATCGCTGGCGGTTAGTGCCTAGAGCCTTATTATTCTTCGCTATATCAGTGCTAATTTGAATCTAGACGACACCTCATGAAAGATCTCAGGCCATATGTTTGCACCTTCGAAACCTGTGAAAGATTATCTGAAACATTTCGCACTTTTGATGAGTGGATCCTCCATATGAGACAAGATCACCCCAGTACGCAATGGGTTTGCGCGGCCCCGATGCATGGCCCACAAGCTTTCGACAGCGAGGTATTGTACAAGGAGCACATGCTCACAAAACACGGAGGTACCTTTTCACTGGACGAGCTACCCGAGCTCATACGTCTGAGCCTACGTTCGACCTTCCAAGTCTTTACAGAATGCCCATTTTGTGACTTCTTTCCCGAGGAGGCAAAGAAGACCAACTCGACAGTTCTTTCAAATAAGGCACAAGATAACCTTCAAAGGCATGTCGCCTCGCATCTAGAAGAATTGTCGCTACTTTCTCTTCGCTGGGTCAATGAGGAAAAAGATGATGATTCTGTCGAGGATTCATCAATCAGAAGAAGAGCCGAAATGCTACACAAATTGGAAGATCGACCGACATTTGATGACCCTCCTGTTTCTGGCCTTGTGCTAGAGACTTATCTTGATGAGGATTGGAAGGGAGCAAGTCCCATCCCCGACAAAGTCATTGACGATAAAGCTTGGGTTGACAGATTTTATTCGGATAATAATTTGATAAGAGCACCCCCCTTGTCGGAGGAATGGGGCTTTCGCTGGAAAAACAACATTCCCCCTTATGAAGGTCATGACAAGGACCCAAATCTAGGGTTTTTTTTGAAGCGATATCTAGAATTGAGAGGGGACAAAAGTTATGAAACGCCACAAATGACGACAGTTAGACCAACCACGCCCACTAACCTTGAAGACCGAGCTTTTTCTTCTGAGGAGCGTCCGAGTCTCAACAGGCCCACATTGTCGAGGAGAAGTGCCCACCCTATCGAGACGATTTCTTCACTTCGAGCTGTTGAGCAACGCCCAACATCATTCGCGCCGGTAGGCTGGTTGCGAAAACAAGTGACCCGAGCCTTTCAGCCTAACAAGGCTGATAATGCAAAGGTTTCCGCACAGCAGTCTACCGAGTTTGCAGTAGTAAAAACTAGCAATCAGCCCAGTAGTTCAAGTGGGAAGGATCTGCAGCAAACAGATCAAGAGATGCATTTTTACAATAGCAATGTGCCTGGCATAGCTTCTAACGACGAAGAGCTTCCGTCCCTCAATAATTTAGTGGATAATACATCCCAGAGTAACCAAAAGCTTGAGGATCAACTATGGGATGCGCGAATAGAGTGGCCACGAGGCCAGAATCGTTATTTTATCCCTGCCGGTACCTTAACGCGTTTATTAACTTCAGAAACAATCATTTTTGAGCTCGCAAAGGCTTTAAACAGGAGCAAAATGGACTTGCACGAATTAGCAGAGAAGATTCTGACCAAAGCCCTCCGTCTTTTCGCAATCCTAGTCTGCATAGACATGACTAGTTCTATTCTCGACTTTCTGAATGAGGACTTGGGTGACGACGATCTACCATTCATGCGCTACGACTTGATACGTTGGCCCGGCGGAACATCGAACTTTACATTATGTAGTAGCCGGATTCCTAACCGGCCTTTGAAGTGTCTGTCAAGTTGGGGCAGAATGAGCATTGAAAATTTCTCTCGAGATCAATGGTGGATGTTAGCACCAATTTTCAAACAAAGTCGCAAGGTACGACACTATGAATTGGAAGACAACTGCGTTTTACCCTACATTGAAGACCGAGAGGGCTCGGACGGAGCTGAAGAAGGTGGGTATAGTACTGTATGGGCTGTTAGGATACACCCCGAGCATCAATTCATGTATCAAAGTATACACGTAAGTGCATTGTATTCTATTTCCAGCCCACGTTTAACTTGTGTGTTTATCGTAGGATTCGAATCCCCTGCTTGCCATCAAGCGCCTTAACTCCAAGAAAGATGGAGATTTTGAAATGGAAGTCGAGATGCTCAAGGCATTCAGTCGTCACCGACAGCCTCATTTGATCAAGCTTCTAGCAACATACCGCTATAGAGGACGGCACTTTCTCATTTTCCCGTTCGCGAATGCCAATCTTCGAGGATACTGGGCGATGACACCTATACCCGATTTTTCGACAGTATCAATGACGTGGATGCTTCGCCAATGCCACGGAATTTCCTCAGGACTCATGGCCATCCACGAATATCGGACTAGTCTCCCAGGTGAAGGAGTTGATAGCTCAGCAAACCCGCGCGAAGGACTATACGGTCGTCACGGCGATATCAAGCCCGAAAATATCCTTTGGTCGAAAGATTGGCCTAAGGATGACTCAGCGCCTAATGACAAACTCGGGACTCTGGCCATCGCCGACTTTGGACTGATGGAATTTCATAAAAAGCAGACCAGATCCTGGGTTCTCACCGAGACAATGCGTGGTTCACTAACATATGAACCACCAGAGCGGAAGATGCGTCAAAACGTTTCTCGTGCCTACGACATTTGGAGCCTGGGCTGCGTCTTCCTCGAGTTTATCACTTGGATCGTCTGTGGTGATGAGAAAATTCAGGGGTTCTCCGATGCTAGAGGGCAAACAGATAGTGGCGGCCTCATTAATGATGATGCATTCTACACTGTGAGGAATGAAGGACCTGCTCGGCAAGCTTTTGTTCGTGAAAGTGTCCGGGAATGGATCCAAAACCTTCATACAAGACCGAGATGCACCCAATTTGTTCACGACTTTCTGGATATTATTTCCAAGAGTATGCTTGTTGTCGACCCTAATGAAAGGATCCGTATTGGGCCCCTAGTTCTCGAATTTTCCCGTATGCAGCACAGGGCTACGGTGGATTCATCGTATCTTATCGAGCCACGACCATTCACGCAGCTTCTAAAAAATGTTGGCCGCATCTCCCCGGACTTGGAGCATGTAATTCTTCCCTCCCCAGCACCCAAAGCACTGCCAATACCGAGCTTCTATCCGAAGTCAGTTCCCGACTCTCCAAGCGTGAGAGGACTCAAGCCCCGTAAAGGAGTCATCTTCTCCTGGTCTGAGCCAATCGCCAAGTCCTCCTGTGGCATCAACTTCGGTGAACAAATTTGATAGAGAAGAATCACCACTCGACCTCCTTTTCAAAGCCGATAGGGAAGAGAAAGGGAGGGCTCGTAGTGCGAGCTCCGCAAACACGACTGGCACCGCTTCAAGTCCATTTCAACCTCCTTCCCAATACCCTAGGACTAGCCAGACCCCACCAATCTCGAATAGCCAAAACCCCGCTCACCGGGAACACGCCTCTAAAAACTCGCCGGCGGCATGTTTGCTATGGAACTCGATGGTCCTTTTAATCCTAGCACTCCTTTTGGACCAGCATTCTCCACTCCTTACTCAGAAAGAATCAACGCCGCGCGAACAGCTACAACTCCTGCTCACGATGACTCGCAGCAACCTTTGGATCGATCTGAAGCCTTGAAGGCTTATCTCTTCTCTGAACATACTATATCACCAC